>JBBPBX010007563.1:30515-48810 GCA_038048925.1 Garcialebias charrua | reverse complement strand
TTGTGGAGTTCATGGACAAGATCTCACTCTACCATGGTGGAGAGGAGGGTGTATGGTTTACGAACTTCAGTGTCTCATCTCTGCTTTTAGCAGATGCTGTAGTTTTGTTGGTGCCTTCTTCAAGCTATGACCTTGAGCAGATGCTGGGGTGATCTGCAACCATAATGAACATCTGAAGCCATGATTCTCACATAGAAAAAGGTGGAATGTTCCTCCAAGGTTAGAAGTGAATCTTTGTCTGAAGCAAAGTAGTTTAATTATTTATCCATTCATTCATTAATTCAACCTTTATTTAAACAGATAAATCACATTGAACATCAAAGACTCATGTACAAGTGAAACCTGTTTGGACAGATTATAAAAAAGTGCTGAAAATGATACATAGGGTTTGGAGACAAAAACATTCCTAACATGCTCTTAATATTTGGCTGAAGGTAACAGCATGATAATGAAAAACAAAACCTTGCACGACAAGCACATAATGATGCCGACATTCTGCAGGGGTGTGGTGGTGCAAGGGCATTGAGCATGTCTAGAGACAACACTCAGAGGCACTGCAGAGTTCAGATACAACAAGCTGCTCAGTTCAAATTGTTCCCTCTGGAGAGATCCGTGCACTCTGCAGAGGAACAGCCATGGACAACATCAGAATACCTTGTAGAATCCAAAGAGTCTGGGCCCCACTGATTGGTCCGTAGACTTGTTCAGTGGGAGGGAGAGAGGGAGTGGCAGAGTATCAACGGTTTACAAAACCTCCAGGTGAACTAAGATAAGATGGCCTGAAGGCCAGTCAGGGCGCCAAATTTAGTTCAATATGATTGTTTTGGGGACAGGCAGAACTTAATGGCATCTACCTTGAGTCTGTCAGTCCACTCGGTTCTGAAACGTCCAAATTAAATGGCCACACCAATGGACCATGCCTGAGAGTAATCCCTGAGATCTGATCCATCCTGCCAAAAGCATTTGAGTCTGGGTGCTCGAGGCACAAACCAAACCATCTTATAAGGCAGGCAGTCTGACCAGGTCCAAATTTGCTGTTGACGACTTCCTTGAACCAGCCAAATCCAAAAAGCAGGAAACCAGTTATCATGAATCCAATTAGGTATGTGTCCTTAAAAATGATAGCAGACATAGATACATCATCAAGTCTTCCAAGTCGATGAGATATCCAGCTGTATGCATACCAAGAGGGTAAATCGGTTCGCATGAAGCGTGTCTTCTCTTCAAAGAAATGTTATCAATTGCATTGAGGGACCAACTGATCAAATCCATAGCTGAATTATGATTCAAAAGATTTGTAGAAGAGAGGCTCTTAAGCAGTTTCACAGACAGGACAGAGCAAAGTAAAGTGGAGAGGGAGGGGATGAGAAGGGCATCTGCCTTTTGACAAGAGCAAGTGCTGAAGTGAGTTTAAGTATTTAGAAGTCTTGTTCACATGAACTGACCAGAAGAATCAACATTATTTAAAAAAAAAATTATGATAACTTTTGTTAAACATTTTAAGGTCAATTTTTGCAGCTGAAATTAAACCACTGAATTCTCTACCTTTGACTTTCATTCCATTAATGGCGCTTTTTCAATTCCTACCAAGGAATGTGTTTTAGGCATGTCCATCTGAAAGGAAACTTTTGAACAGAAATTCCTAGAGCAATTATTTTTCACAGTAGGCACAAGAAAGCCCTTGTGTATCCCAGAAAGATTGGACAAGGCAGCCAGGAGGAGAAAAGTTGGGGAACTTTACTTTGTCACCTCTTGCCTTGACACATAAGTGACACAAGATAAATGATAGATGGATTTTTGGAAACATTTTCTATGCACTGCCACAGGTTCACAAACTGTCACTTCAGTGTGCTCAGGGTCATGTATTATTTTCTTTTTTTTTTCTTTTCAGAAAACATATTTACATAGGCTTTGGTTATTTAAAACGACTATATTTTATTTGTGCCCCAAAATTTAAATATGACTCAGACTTAAGGGGAAAAAAACAAATCTGAGTCTAAAATATTTTACATAGAACTGGATTGCCCTTGCCAGATAGGTGTTAAGTTAATATTCAAAAATGAAAAGTACTGTTTGCTTCTTACATTTTGAAGTTTGATGGGGAAAAAAAAAAATAGTTTAGGAACTAAAGCAACTTTAGTAAGCAAAACAGGATTGTAGATAGCATTTCAGAATAGCAGTGAATTTACCTTCTTGCCAGTTTTTATGTTTGTTTGTTTTTTGCTTCCATATAAATGTTGAGAAGATTGAATTTAGAGAAAACACCCAGTGTTTTTCACTTAAACTTATAAGATTCATACCAAAATAACAATGGATGGATGGATGAATGGATGGACATCTTACTATGGCAGCACTGTGGAACAGTTGGTAGAGCTGCTGCCTCTGAACTGTCAACATCTATTATTGTGATTGTAATTTTCTTTATTTTCTTTTTTGGTAAATGCAAATGCTTATCGTCAATTACCATGTGACATGTGCTGCTGACCACTTGACCAGGTCACCCTTGTAAAAGAGATCTCCATCTCAACGGGCTCTACCTGGTAAAATAAAGGTGATTGATTACTGTTCAAATCCCTCTCTGGGGACCTTTCTTGGTGGAGTTTGCATGTTCTCTCCGTGCATGCGTGGATTTTCTCCGGGTACTCTGGTCTCCTCCAAAAACCAAAAACATGCATGTTAGGTTAATTGGTAACTCTAAATTGTCCCTAGGTATGCGTAAAAGAGTGAATGGTTGTTTGTCCTATTTGTATCTGTGTCCCTGCGATGGACTGGAGACATGTCCAGGGTGTCCCCTCACCTGTCGCACAGTGATGGCTGGACATGGGCACCAGTGACCCCTCGACCCGACAAGGAAGAAGTGGGTAAAGATAATGGATCAATAGATGGATGGATTATTTTACTGAAGGTAGTGCTGTTCGTTTTACCCGACTATTTCTTGTGTTTTTAACAAGTTGTGGTTTTCCACATTACTTAGCGTGATGCGTGGAATATTAGTGTGTTTCTGCAATAGATCTATCAGAAGTATCTTATTTTCATAAGAGTGCAGCACTTCAAACTGGATTTCAATAATATCAGCAGCAGGAGTTATGAGTATCAGTCCCAGATGATGTGATACTGTCTTGGTCTATTAAAATACTTTGGACGTGATGGTTGGTGTAATAGATTATTGACCTAGTGTTCTCAATGAATGCTCTGAAAATGCTCACTTTGAAAACTAGAGCTACTCTGTTCTATATTATATCTTTCTTTACCAGCCTCCTCTGTCAAGTTCTTTTTATCCCACCGATATTTAAATCATGCAGAGGCAGAGAGGGCAGCACAATTAGATTTCTCTCATATTTAAAAGTGGGCTGGGCAGGCATGATGTCTGAGGCCATCATTTCTCCCCCACAGTCAGCCGCTGATTGAAATAAAATGTTGCTTGGAGTGTTAAGTGTGGAATGGTAATTCAGCTTTTCCTAGGCTAACTCTGAGCTGTCTAAATATTAAAAGTGGGTTGCGGGAGATATAGAAGTATAGTGCTATATAAGTAATGCATGAAGTCATTTCCACGAAGGGCAAAAGAGTCAGACACCAGAAAAATGGTTGAGAGGGAAAGAAACAAATGAGTATTTGTATGGGCTATGCTGAAATGGACCGTGCAATGAATATGTTGCTGTGATTGTGTATCCAGGTAAATGCATGTTTAATTATGGGAACTGTACAATAATAAAAGGCTAACATTTCCAATCACTCATCATCTTAATGATCCAGATGAAAAAGTGAGTGCCAACAAATGGTACTGTTGATTCTTAATTTTTGTACTTGTGCCAAAACTGAATATGAGAAATGTGGAATCTATTTGAGTCCTGCAATCTGAGACTGGTGGACTTCCTCCAACTGGCAGGACAATCTGACTTGTGATGCATTCTTTTTATGTTAACAACTTGAGTCCGTAAATCTGAAAAATGGCAGGAAAAAGAAGCCATTGTTTTTTTTTTTTGTTTGTTTTATATATATTCTGTGGGATTGAGAAGTTGGGCATAACATTCTAGTCCTGGCAGGCAATTTGCACTGGTTCCCAGTAATCAAAACTATAATCGGCACCAAAGGATTTAGATTTGGCATTTCATTGTACTTGTGTACATGTCATTAGCTTACTTATCCTTAGTTTATTTGTTTTATACTTCACATGCTCGTTTATACATTAATATTTGTCATTTTTGTATGATTTTATGGGGGAAAAAATGAGTATCAATAAATACATAAAATAGCCTGGATATTTCCACATTTTCCATTTGGGATGCATGTCACAATAATATCATATCTCATTAGCCATTTGAGATTTTCATTAATGAAAAGTGCGTTATAAATTAAATTCATTATTATTATTATTATTATTATTATTATTATTATTATTATTATTATTATTATTATTATTATTATTATTATTATTATTATTATTATTATTATTATTATTATTATTATTATCATTATTATATTGTACAACACTACATTTGGGCAGCACGGTGGCACAACTGGTAGAGCTGCTGCCTCTCAGCGAGAAGGTTGCCGGTTCAAATCCCGGTCCGGGGCCTTTCTGGGTGGAGTTTGCATGTTCTCCCCGTGCATGCGTGGGTTTCCTCCGGGTACTCCGGTTTCCTCCCACAGACCAAAAAACATGCTTGTTAGGCTGATTGGTGACTCTAAATTGACCCTAGGTGTGAGTGAGACAGGTCTCTCTTGTAAATGAGTCCCCGTGACTCAACGAGGCTAGCCTGTATAAATAAAGGTTGAATGAACTACTGTGATTTTTGTTGTCTTCTGGCAAGGTTGAAACAACTCATACAATCCCTTCAGAAAGGCTAGAATACACACACACACACAAAAAAGTCCTGGGCTTAGTAAGTAGTACTCTGTGATTGCAGGGGGTTGTGGTTGCATATGATGTATGGATTGTTCCATCTGTAATGATATTCTGCTGAATAAATGGTCTCAAGCATAATCAGCTTCAGTCAATATAATCTCTCTGTGAAGGTCTTCATTAATCTTACAGGCTATGGCTAATCATGTCTGTCTACTTGAGTCCCCATGAACGTCGCACCTACTTAACTGTGTATTTTCTTCTTTTTTAACATTACAGGCTGCAGAAAATGCCTCATACGACTCATACAATGTCACTTGTGCAGCAGCAACCCTTTTGCTTTATTCAAGTACAAACTGTCCATGTTTTCCCAGGTCTTAACCTATGTTTTCTTGAAAAGTGCCAACCTCTTTTAGCCTCACCTTCACCTCTGTTCTTGACTGCTTTGCATGTTAAATTCATTGTCTTATTGCTTGTAAGTGTCCTCAATGTGTCATGCTCAAGAACAATGTAATTTCCATTAAAATAAACTTGGAAGACCATTAGTCGAACATGGATATGATAATAAGGACAAAGGCAGAGGAAGATGTGGCTTTTTGTTCTCCGTTTACCTATAAAATGACGTATGCCACCTTTGTTGGTGTTATCGTAAAGGTTGTGTTAGGACCTGAGACGATAACTAATGGCAATGTGCTGCAGCTCTCTGAAATACATCAGGTGCGGCCCTTTCAACAACAATGACTGTTTCTGGTTTTACGCCCTCTGAAAGATAGGGATCAGTGGCATCTGCAAGGGTCATTGCTTTTATCAGATGGAGGTGACAGCTGACAAGAGCTAGTGCCTGTTGGCTCCAGTAGTCAAACAAACAGAGCTGTTTTTCTTAGTGTCGTGTATTTATTTATGGTTTTGTTCCCATGCTGAATCTTGATTTTCTGCAGAAAAGAGAATGGTGTGTATAATCCCCACTCTACAAAACAGTTTGCAGAATGAATGACGTCATATTGATGGAATATCTCCACAATATTAGTGTTTAGATAACAAATTATTGCAGCAATTTGTTTTGTTTACAAAATAAAAATGCAACAGTGATGTAATCTATGCCATATTCAAGATTCTACTGAAATACTAATGAGAAATAAGTTTTTTTTTTGTTAGTTTGAGTTGTTTTGGCCGTAAGAAATTGCTCCTGGTATGAAACTTTGACACTGAAGAGACAATCACATCACTGTCACATAAACAATGCAGTCCAGAAGTATTCTAGGCATAATTCAGGAGGGCTGTTCATATCAGACCATCCACTTTAATAAAAATGGGCAAAATGCCTCTGCTTTCTCCCATTTTTCAAAATTGAAGTCAAAACGTCAGTTTTGTATTCTGCCATGTATTTTTGAAGATGGCGTCTCCACATTATGGACATAGAGCTGTTTTCTGTTTTCTATAGCTCAGCTTTAACTCTGTTATGTTACATTGTTAATCAAAATGTGACATGACACTTTTCTTTAAGCCACAAATAACTATCCATCCTTTTTTTTTTTTTTACTTGCATTTTTTTCAGGTTGCAGAGGAGCAAGAGGTGCCTATTTCCAGCAGTTATTGTGCAGAAGGCAGGGTGAACAATGGACAGGTCACGTGTTTATCATAAAGCTTCTGTAGAGACAAAAAAACATTCACACTCACTCACACCTAGGAACTGTTTAGATTTACCAATTAACCAAACGTGCACATCTTTGATCTGTGAGTAGGAAAGTAAATACCTTGGTAGCACAACATGGAGTGCATTCAAACTTTGTACAGAAAACGCACAGCCCAGACATAAGTGAACAAGCTTCTCGCTGGGAGGCAGCAGGGCTAACTACTGTACCCTGTGCTGCCTTCAAATAACTAATTAAGACTAAACATATAGAAAATTGTCATTTTTGAACATACAATGGTGAGATGACCAACACAAATACAAAAAGAATCAACACGTGAACAAAATAATAATCTTAAGTGTTTGTGTTCTTTATTCAGGAAACTGTCCCATTCATTTACATCGAGGGGTGAACATAGGAGTTTTACTGCAACAGCCTTGTAGTTGGAGCACGCATTCATAGTGGCTTCAACTCCTGGGTCCAGTCATTCATCTAGTTAAAGTAGATCTCAATGAATCAGGACGTAAACTTAGTTTTACCTGGGAAAGTTGTCTAAATGTTACTCGGTGTTATGTTACTCGGTCTGCCTATTTCTACCTCCGTAATATTAACTGTCTCCGTCCTTCTCTCACACCCCGCTCCACAGCCATCCTGGTGCACAGTCTTGTGACTTCCCGTATCGATTACTGCAACTCCCTTCTCTACGGCCTCCCCAACAAATCTCTCCACAAGTTACAGATGGTCCAGAACTCAGCTGCCCGTGTCATCACTCAAACCTCCTACTATAACCACATCACTCCTGTCCTGCAGCAGCTCCACTGGCTCCCGGTTAAATCACGCATCATCTTCAAAATTCTACTCCTCACGTTCAAATCTATCCACAACCTTGCCCCTCCTTATCTATCTGACCTCCTACAAATCTCCATCCCATCACGCTCTCTCAGATCCTCCTCTTCGCTACATCTCCATGTACCCTCTGCCCGCCTCTCCACCATGGGGAGCAGGGCCTTCACCTGCTCTGCCCCTCACCTCTGGAACGCTCTACCGCCAGACCTTCGAAACACCACCTCCCTTTCTCTGTTCAAGACAGCCCTGAAAACACATCTCTTTAGACTAGCTTATCATTAACTTTACTAAATGTATTTTTATCATTTTGTATTTTATAATCTTCATGTATTTTATATTTCAATTTGTCACTGATAATGTTTGAACTGTATTTGTTTGTTAAGTGTCCTTGGGTGTCTTGAAAGGCGCTTTTAAATAAAATGATAATTATTATTATTATTAAATAAGCCAGAAAGTTGTAGATATCAGGAGAGGATTCAAAGCAAAATATTTTCTGCTGCATTTATTTTAAAATGTCTGCATACTGGGCTTCATGGTGGCGCAGTGTGTTCATGGGGGCTTCACAATGGCTCTTGGTGGAGCTATTGCCTCTAAGTGAGAAGGTCGCCATACCGAATCCCTGCCGGGAGGCTTTCCGGGTGCAGTTTACATGGTTTCCCCATGCATGCACAGGCTTTTTTCTGGGTACTCTAGTTTCCTCCCACATACCAAAAACATGTGTTAGTCTGATTGGTAACTTCAAATTGTCCCTAGGTGTGAGTGAGAAAGTGAATGGTTTGTCTTGTTTGTCTCATGTTCCTGTGAGGGACTCGAGACCCGTCCAAGGTGTACCCTGCCTCTTGCGCAGTGATTGCTGGATACGGGCAACAATGACTCCCACAACCTGCAAAGGATGAAGTGGGTAAAGCTAATGGATGGATGGATGGATGGATGGATGGATGGATGGATGGATGGATGGATGGATGGATGGATGGGTGGGTGGATGGGTGGGTGTCTGCATAGTACTCTTTGTAACAACATCATGCTGTTAGGATTAGATTTGATGGCATTTTGAGTAAGCACATCCCAGTTCAACGTGTTTCTTGTATCAAGACATCAGGAATAAAATCTGTCTTAACTTGATGTACACATTCTTTCATAAAGTAATGAGAACTATCTTAGATCATTTTTCTATAGCTAAACAAACATGTAGAGAATTAACTAAATCAGATTTAACCTGCATGAAAAGATGCTAGAAGATCCCTGATGTGCAGCAAAAGTAAACTGTTATTTTCCTACAGATGTTAAACAACTTTTCATCCAAAGGATTGAACACAACCTAAATCTACTACAATACTTCGTCATTTTGAAATTTGAAAAGGACACAACACAACAGAATGCTTCTCAAAACCAGTGACCAACAAGAGACAATCACCCAGAGTATCAGACCAAAGCTTACCTACTCAAACAGTGCTTCTATCTTCATATATTTACTTACAATAATAGTATTCCACATTGCATCATGTTTGAATACGTCACAGCGCAACTGTATTACTGTGGTTTATGAAATAACGTGACAGTATTGCTCAAGCGCCTGTAATAATATGCATGAGTTCTGTGCTCTCGACGAGTGAATCTGTCGCTGTAACAGTTAGGATGAACTTGTTTTGGAGTTCTGATATTAGCTTTTATTTGTATTTTCTAACTTTTGACCAAATGAAGACGACGATATTTCTACCTGTCTTCCAGCTAAATGGAGAGAACATTATGTCTCGCCTTTAAGTCAATGAACACGTCGTTATTCTCTTTGACAGCTCGGTAGATGCAACAGCAGACTTTGAAATAAATCAAGAAAATAAAAGTAATTTGTCTTGCCTAATGTTTACTGACAGTTTAAGATACATTCATTTTTAGGCTTTTATCAGCAGCACAACACTGCATACTAAATTTGCAGAAGGTGAGCGCAATGACACTGAGCATTTATGAATTACAAATTAGGCCCCTGTGTGATATTTTTCTTGGCGATGGTCCATTCAGTGTCAATAGAAGACTTTTCCTTGTTGTCTTTTAGGAGCAGAACTATTCAATACAGTCTATGATTGTTGTCTAGACTCTATTTCATTACAAACTATTCTGTTTCCATGAAAATGACACTCTTATTATTCCAGAGAAACATGATCAGTTTAATTACATTATAATTTATGACCATAACAATAGGATGTCAGCCATCATTCCCATGATTTGTCACATTTCCACGTTCAGTAGATTTCCAGTTATGAGTGTGTGAACCTTGACTGAATGAAGACAGTGCAGCTGTCATCGTTAAACTCTGTCAATCCACTGTAAAATAAGCCACTTCCTTCTCATCACTCCCAGCTTTTCTCAACCGCACTGCAACTGTCACAGCACAGCTGTCACTCACACATACTGTATATGAATGCAGCAAACAGGATGCATTTCCATTTGATATGCACGTTTGTGGTAAATTTATGGGTTAAGCATATGCTATTTAAAGTAAATGTAAAATAATAGAAGCAACATGATTTGGAGTTGTGTGATGACTAATGAAGTGGATTATTTTCTTTCTACACAGATGGGGTTTATTTTTATATTACAATACAGTTTATTCTCCTTTTATTACTGTGAATCAGACTTACTGATACACTATTGCAAGTTGTGGTGAAGCTACAACCCACAATGTGCACAACACTGAAAAACTGAATAGACAAAGAAAACAGCAAATTTGTTGTTCTGTCTTAGGTTAATTTTATCATATTTATTATTGCTTTTGTTTTCACGTGATAAAAATTTTAGTTAAATAGTTTTCCGTTCATTTCCTTTTGCTTATATGTGGTCGGGTTGCAGAGACAAGTGATCCAGGAGGGAATCCCTGGAAAATCCACAAGGTTCACTGGCCTGAAATCTCTAGTAAATTCTTTATTTTTGTCCTGTGTGTCTTTTGGTAAAACATGCTAGGAAAAAAAATCTGCAGAGAGGATCCCAGGAAGCATTTTAGTCAAGTGCCTAAACAACTTCAGTTGACTTTTTGATGCAGAGGAGCTACTTCATTCCAAGCTCTCACTGGATGACAAAGTTCTCGCTTTACCTATTAGGTTGAGTTTAGCAACCTTAAAGAGAAAGCTCTCTTCAGCTGCTTTTATCTGGATTTTTTAAAATCATGTTCCAAACCTCATGATTGTAAAATTCTGGGCTAGATTCAAGAGATTGCGTTCTGTAGCGCTGTCATTTTTATATCATGACATATCGGACCTTTGTCCTCTTTGCTGCAGATGTAAACCTGATCAGTTGATTCTTCTGGTCAGTTCATGTGAACAAGACTTCTAAATACTTAAACTCACTTCAGCACTTGCTCTTGTCAAAAGGCAGATGCCCTTCTCATCCCCTCCCTCTCCACTTTACTTTGCTCTGTCCTGTCTGTGAAACTGCTTAAGAGCCTCTCTTCTACAAATCTTTTGAATCATAATTCAGCTATGGATTTGATCAGTTGGTCCCTCAATGCAATTGATAACATTTCTTTGAAGAGAAGACACGCTTCATGCGAACCGATTTACCCTCTTGGTATGCATACAGCTGGATATCTCATCGACTTGGAAGACTTGATGATGTATCTATGTCTGCTATCATTTTTAAGGACACATACCTAATTGGATTCATGATAACTGGTTTCCTGCTTTTTGGATTTGGCTGGTTCAAGGAAGTCGTCAACAGCAAATTTGGACCTGGTCAGACTGCCTGCCTTATAAGATGGTTTGGTTTGTGCCTCGAGCACCCAGACTCAAATGCTTTTGGCAGGATGGATCAGATCTCAGGGATTACTCTCAGGCATGGTCCATTGGTGTGGCCATTTAATTTGGACGTTTCAGAACCGAGTGGACTGACAGACTCAAGGTAGATGCCATTAAGTTCTGCCTGTCCCCAAAACAATCATATTGAACTAAATTTGGCGCCCTGACTGGCCTTCAGGCCATCTTATCTTAGTTCACCTGGAGGTTTTGTAAACCGTTGATACTCTGCCACTCCCTCTCTCCCTCCCACTGAACAAGTCTACGGACCAATCAGTGGGGCCCAGACTCTTTGGATTCTACAAGGTATTCTGATGTTGTCCATGGCTGTTCCTCTGCAGAGTGCACGGATCTCTCCAGAGGGAACAATTTGAACTGAGCAGCTTGTTGTATCTGAACTCTGCAGTGCCTCTGAGTGTTGTCTCTAGACATGCTCAATGCCCTTGCACCACCACACCCCTGCAGAATGTCGGCATCATTATGTGCTTGTCGTGCAAGGTTTTGTTTTTCATTATCATGCTGTTACCTTCAGCCAAATATTAAGAGCATGTTAGGAATGTTTTTGTCTCCAAACCCTATGTATCATTTTCAGCACTTTTTTATAATCTGTCCAAACAGGTTTCACTTGTACATGAGTCTTTGATGTTCAATGTGATTTATCTGTTTAAATAAAGGTTGAATTAATGAATGAATGGATAAATAATTAAACTACTTTGCTTCAGACAAAGATTCACTTCTAACCTTGGAGGAACATTCCACCTTTTTCTATGTGAGAATCATGGCTTCAGATGTTCATTATGGTTGCAGATCACCCCAGCATCTGCTCAAGGTCATAGCTTGAAGAAGGCACCAACAAAACTACAGCATCTGCTAAAAGCAGAGATGAGACACTGAAGTTCGTAAACCATACACCCTCCTCTCCACCATGGTAGAGTGAGATCTTGTCCATGAACTCCACAAACATGATTGAAGACTAAAGGCAGCAGTGGTGGAATCCAACCAGCACTATAGGAACAAGGCTGACTTTGGACCAAAGATGCAGACTTAGTACTTCAGATAGCACTTAAAAGAAACCTTGGCACATAATATTACTCAGACACCCCGCCCCAGACTCGTCCCGACAGAGGTTTGGCAATTTGTCGAAGTCTCGCCTTTACACACTTAACAATATTTACACTATATAACAAAAAATGTAATAAGAACTGAATAAGTGCAATAAGGGACATGAGGTTCTGTAGGGCTATGCCAGCAAAACTGGTGGCATGGCCCTACAGAACCTCAATGACCTACATAAAGTGAGGTCGGTGAACAAGGCCAGGCTGATTCTGGCAGATCCTGATCATCCACTCCATGGTGAGTTCAAGTTGCTTCCATCTGGATGCAGGTATCTGCAGCCAAGATGTAGGACGAACAGACATATTTTTTTAAAATCTCTGTAGTGATCAGGCTTCTCAACGAACAAAGATTATTTCTGTACTTTTATTAACGTCTTGTTTAAGGGTGTTTTGTGTGGCTACTGACTGTGAAACAAACTGTCTCTTGGGGATAATAAAGATTCTTGAACGCAAAGTCTAAAGGAAGTTTTCCTGGGGAAGCTGTGAAGTGTGATTGCTCAACAGTTGGAACACACTCTTCAGTCTCTCTATTTTTTAGTGTGGGGAGTATGGACATATTTCATTTCATTTTCCCTCCAAAAAGGAATGCATTTTTTCCCCTCGGCTGTAAAAAAAAAATGTCAGCAGTGACGGCAGGCTTGCTATTATGAGAATCGGCAGAGGGGATGTGGTTTACACCCCAGTGGAGCTGATTCTTGACACAACAAATTAAATCAGAGACTGCCACATCTACTTGTACATCTAACTACCAAATGCTTCGCTTTTTGTAATATTCAAACTCAGTACTTTTAATTTCAAATAGAATGATGTATCCTACTTGAGAATATGTTATACAGTAATTGCCAGCGTCATTTTTAGATAGTAGTATTTTTGTGCTGACACGTCCCTAAGGATACATAATTATTTCAGTTTTAGTCGGCTCTCTCACTCACTTCATCATGTAGTTCAAAAAAACTCCCATCCCCCATTTTTGCAGATCTCTGATTGGACTTTTTCTGTGCTTCAAGCTTTGCATTTAGTCTGATCATTTTATCTGCTTAGAAACAGCTCACGACCATGTCCTAGCTGTACTCCCCAGCTCTTTTAAAAAAATGTCTGAGGATCTGTCGTCTTGGCAAAAACTGTCAATAAATTTTTTGTGCTAGCATTTAGAGTTTTTTTAAAAGTGCATTGTGATGTTGCATTAACTTACATAAAATTGATTAAGATACGACTAAATTAATGAGACAAAAAGATGGAGGAAAACAAGGATGTAAATGACTGTTGTAACAATACATTGCTTTCGTTAAGAATAGCATTACTCTTAATGTTAAGAATGTTCAAGGACTTATTTTAAAATACATCTTTGTTTCTTGCTGCTTTTATATGTGTCCTAATTAAATTGAAAATGTTAATGGGAGTGTTTTCTTTTAGGAACTGCCTTTTTTTGCCATAATAAAAACTGATTGTCAATTGGAAGAAGGTGCATTAATGGCTGGTGTATGGCTAATGCATTTAGAAAAACAGTTGAATTTTGAAAAGGTGAATGGAAATATCAGAGAACTGTCCTGAACAATTGGTAAATAAAATGTTTTCACAAAACAATTTTGACTATTTTCTGGTAATTCTGTTGCTTGTTTAGAAAGGTGATGATTTGGAAAATGGCGTCAAGGGGAATCAGCTGTTCAATAAAACATTTAGATTTTAAAATGTGTTGAAGTTTATACTTTGTTCTTCATTTTATTTTCTGTTATAATTTAAATATTTTGACGGATGATTTTCCAAACAGCAGGAAGTTGTGTTTGTTTGTTTTTAGTTGTACTCATAATTGCATCTTAATTTTACCACATTTTAAAGTTGTTTCTACTTGATGTTTGTTTCCTGTTCTGGCACTGTAAACACAGATTTGTTGCAAATAAATTTGTTACGGCAGCACGGTGGCACATTTGGTAGAGCTATTGACTCTCAGCAAGATCGCCAGTTCGAATCCCAGTCGGGGGTCTTTCTGGGTGGAGTTTTTTGTTTTCTTTCCAGGTACTCCAGTTTCCCCCCACAGACCAAAAACATGCAGGCTGATTGGTAACTCTAAACTGTCCCTCGGTTTGAGTGAGAGAATGAATGGTTGTTTTTCTCATTTGTCTCTATGTGGCCCTGTGATGGAATGTCCCCCATCTCTCGCACAGTGGCTACTGGATATGGGCACCAGTGACCCCGTGACTAGGGCTTTTACAGACTACTCGAGTAATCGACACATCGATTCCTATGACCTCTATCAAGTTTTTGAATTTCACGTTGAGTATTCATAGTGACGTCATCTCATTGCAGTTACAGAACAGAAAATGAATCAACTTCCTGTTTGGAGCGCATTACGAACCACTGTTACACCATATTCTGTGACCACCGTATATTGTGACCATAGGGGGCGGTGTTAATCAATCAATCAATCAATCACCTTTATTTAACCAGGTAGAGCCCGTTGAGATCGAGATCTCTTTTACAAGGGTGACCTGGTCAAGTGGTCAGCAGCACACGTCACATTGGCAATAGGCATTTGCACTTATCAAAAGAAAATAAAGAAAACTACAATCACAGTAAACAGATGTTGACAGTTCAAAACCAACAGGATATGACAGATTTCTATATACATTATATACAAAACAAGCAGACAGACCTCGGTTGTGTAAATAAAGTTAAAAAATCAACAATGACATGTATATTGGATAAGTAATGGTTAGAAACATCTGCAATGGTCAAGTTTCTTGATGACATTTTCTACTACGGTTGACATAAAGGATCCAGGAGAGATGAATGTTGATAGTTTCAGATCTTTCTGTAAGTTGTTCCAGGCTGAGGGGACGGCGAAGCTGAATGCTCTTTTTCCCAGTTCAGTTCTGACAGGAAAAAGAGCATTCAGCTTTGCCGTCCCCTCAGTGTTGCATGCACTGTTGCAGGTCACAGAATGTGGTGTAAGAACGGGTCCAATCGACCGAACCAGAACCAGCTTCCTCTGACCTTGTTTCATTAACAAAAAGCAAAAAATATTAATATCTAAACCTATAATAAAAAAAAATATATATATATATATATATATATAAATATATATATATATACAGTATATGAACATAATAATCTCTACAAGTAAACCTAATGTGCAGCAACACGGGCAGTGCGTGCTGGTCGACTGCCCCACTCTTTTTAGTTTAGTTTTTAATGTGCTGCACGTTTCTTTCACCTTTGCAGCTTAATAATAATAACTAATAGTTTTGGTTTTCCTGTGACTTATCTGCAGATCCTATGACATCATCAACTACTCAGAGCCAGAGTCAGAGAATCTTTATTGTCATTCGCACCACATGTGGTACATGTGATGAAACAAGATTGTGTACACAGGGTCCCAGTTACATCCAACAATAAAACGTGAAAGAAAAACAGTAATAACATTTAAGATAAGAACTAAGAAAAACATCAACTAAAAATAAACTAAGCACTAATATCATAGAAAAACATCAATCCTAACAGCAGCACGAACATGAGTCTGTATGAGAAGATGGTCACAAATGAACACAGCAACATGATGTGATATTCACAGTGATTATTCTGGTTATTTATTCATGAGTCTAACAGCTTCAGGGTAGAAGCTGTTCCTCAGTCTAGTGGTTCTACACTTAATGCTCCTCAGCCTTCTTCCTGAGGGGAGTGGGGCAAAAAGTGTGTGTGCTGGGTGAGTGTGGTCTTTCATGATGCAGGTGGCTCTCTTCCTGCATCTGGAGGTGTAAATGTCTGTGATGGTGGGGAGACTGACTCCAACAGACTTCTGTGCAGCCTTCACCACTCTCTGTAGAGCTTTCCTCTCTGCAGCTGTGCAGCCTCCATGCCACACGTTGATGCTGGAGCACAGGACGCTCTCCACTGCACACCTGTAGAAGGAGGTGAGGACTGGGCTGCTCAGACCAGCTCGTCTCAGCCGTCTGAGGAAGTAGAGTCTCTGATGACCTTTCTTGATCAGGCTGGTGGTGTTGTTGCTCCAGCTGAGGTTATCATTCATGTGTACACCCAAGTATTTGTAGCTGGAGACCACTTCCACTGCAGATCCACTTATGTTCAGTGGGGTGGGTGTGTTTGTTCCTTCTGAAGTCCACAATCATCTCCTTTGTCTTCTTCACATTCATGTGAAGATTATTCTCTTTGCACCAGCTCTCCAGGTGTTCCACCTCCTGTCTGTAGCTGGACTCATCATTGTTTGTGATGCATCCCACCACAGCTGTATCATCTGCAAACTTTACAATATGACAGCCTGGATGAGTAGCTGCACAATCATACGTGATCAGAGTGAACAGGAGAGAGCTCAACACACATCCCTGAGGAGAGCCAGTGCTGAGGGTTATGGTGGAGGAGGAGAAGTTGTGGATCCTCACTGACTGTGGTCTGTTTGTTAAAAAGTCTAGTACCCAGTTACAAATGGAGGGGCTTAGTCCCAGTGTGAATAGTTTGTCCATCAGGGTTTGGGGGATCATGGTGTTGAAGGCAGATGTGAAGTCCACAAAGAGCATGTATGAGTCCAGGTGGGTGAGAGCAGTGTGGGCCACAGAGGAGATGGCGTGATGAGGGTCTTCATTGATGTTGATGGATGTTTTGATGTGGGTCATGACCAGTTTTTCGAAGCATTAGGCAACTATTGGGGTGATGGCCACTGGCCGATAGTTATTCAGACCAGTCACTGTGGAGCTTTTTGGGACTGGGATGATTGTGGCAGTCTTCAGGCAGGTGGGAACTATCTCCAGGGCAAGTGAGATGTTAAAGATGTCTGCCAGCACATCGCAGAGCTGATCCACACAGTCTTTCAGCACTTTCGTGTCATCTGGTCCAGTCACTTTGTGAGGGTTGATCCTCCTGAAACTGATCCTTACTTCTGCTGTGGTCACGCTGAGATGCTCTTCCTCCGGTGGTGAGGTGAGTCTGGTGCTGGATGGTCTGTTTGGGTCTTCAAAACACGCATAAAACTTGTTGAGGGCATCAGGCAGAGATGGGTCTTTGGGGCATTGTTCGCTCCTGCCTTTATAATCTGTTGTGCATTTAATGCCCCTCCACATGCTCCGTGGGTCTTTTGAGGTGAACTGACCCTCGATCCTCTGTGCATTTGTGGCCTTGGCCCTCTTAATGCCAGCAACCAGCTCTTTCATAGTCCTTATCAGCTCCTCTAAGTTTCCAGACCTGAATACTCCAGACTCCAGACTTGAGTTCTACTCGAGCTTTATTATGTTAATGTTGACATTAAAGGTTCAGTCTGCAGTTTCTGTAGAACAGCAGCACTTAGAAAAAATTTCAACAAGCAAAGCATTCTGATCCCTCCCCCTCAGAGCCATATATGGCTCTGCCCCCTTGTGGTCTGTTGAAATTTGAATTCAAGCTCTGTTTTTATTGGCTGATTCAAATTCAAGCTCGGTTTTTATTGGCTGGTTACAAACTTTGTTTTTATTGGCTGGAAAATGGCGGGTCACTTTTTCTTTTTAGAAATGCTTATTTACCACCTGGAGAAGCAAGGGGACAATATTTTTTTTTAGTTTTTTCAGAGATTACCTCTCTAACATCAATCTAGTGACAGAGTGAAGAAATATGTTAAAATATATATTGTTTGAAAAGTTACAGACTACATTACAATCTTACATACCCCAGCTTTAACATAATAAAGCTCGAGTAGAACTCAAGTCTGGAGTTTAAAATTAAAATTAAAAAATTATGTACTCATTCAACCCCTACCCGTGACCCAAAAAGGAAGAAGCGGGTAAAGATAATGGATGGATGGATAATTTTGTAACTTCCACAATGTTAAACAGGTTTGACCTCATCAGTTTTCTGTTAAAGACAGGAAACAGAAAAGCTCTATTGTATTATTTTCTGTGGTATAAAATGGCAACAGTTGACAATCTAGTAAAGAACTATTAAACTAAGTTATTCAAAGAGCCACAGTTAATACTGTTTTGGGGCTGGACATTTGACAATTATTGTCATTTAATCCTGCAATATACAGTACAGGTAGTCCCCGACTTACGAATGAGTTCCGTTACAACAAGGCGCTCGTAACACAGAAATCTCGTAATT
>JBBPBX010007563.1:17351-30508 GCA_038048925.1 Garcialebias charrua | reverse complement strand
TTTAGTCTTGTGAACCCCTGAAATAGTCTCTTTTGTTTTCCTGCATACCTTTCTAATTTAAAGGATTTGATCAGCTGGTTTCTCAACAAAATTTATCAATATATCTGTTTAAATAAAGTTTGAATGATGAATGATCAACTTCTTCTGACAGGAGTCAGGGTAAGGAATTCTAAGAGATACTAAAAACTTGTATCTTTTTTGTTTGCTTGTCTTGTTTTTCAGATTTTGCGAGGGCTGTTGCTGCACAGCCAATCTCATATTCAGCAGTACTACGCATGAGACCAGACAGCTCTTCACCAGTGCTCAGCACCCGCAGCCAGCCTCGACAACAGCACAACGATGGACTGGGGACTCCTGACTGGCCGGCGTTCTCCAGTTACCCTCTGTCAGCCCTAAGTCTGCTCAGCTCTCCGGAGGAACACAGGAGTGAAGGTGAAATAGATGCTGCAGCATTGTTCACACAGTTTGCTCTCATCTGTAAAGAAAGTAGAAAAATGTTGCAGTGTGTGTTTTTAATTTTCACCTTTGTGCACAAAGAGTAATTAGACTATACTGCCTCCTGCCTATCATGTCAGAATTTTGGAATAAAATGATCTTATCTTCAGAAATATCCAAGTGTTAGCTTTTTGGTCAAATCTCGAAAATAAAACTACTAAATCCTACAAATATAGTGTGAGTTCACTTGATCTGTTAATGCTCGGAGGTGTTTGCATGACTGTCAGATGATACCACACCAAATCAATATGTGTAAAATTATCTGGGGCTGTGCCATTTCCTTGTTGGCAAACGTGATTAGCTCCGTCTGCTGTCTTGAACTGGATTGACTCTAGCCGGGTTAAAACCAGACCCTGTCCTTCACTTCACTTCGTACTAGGGTCTGGGACTTCTCCCATAGACAACGATTTCTCCGGTAGATTTTTGACCGGACCAATCAGAGAACAGAAGGCGGAGTTTTGTTAGTTTAGCCTGGCGAGGTCCAGGCTATTCAGATAAATAGCTCAGAAACCACTCGGTGGATATTTTTTCTGCTACCAGTGTGTAATTATATGGCTCTAATTTACTGACTGTTGGCCTGGATGAAACATTTGAGATAAAATTCGATTTTTTATCATTTATTTTCGTAGCGCACCCGAGGCTGTTTGGAAAATGTCAAACCGAAACAATTTAAATCCAGCAGATTTGACCATTTCGTGAATTGATTTAGGAACTGTTAAGCTCAGGAACACTTCTGATATAACGTCAGCTAAGAAATATATTTTTTCTCAGCAAAGAAATAATAGTTTTTTACCTTGTTTTCTTGAAAATTCCTTCGTGGCGGCAGCCATTTTAACTGACGACGTCAGTCGACGTCGTTCAAAACTCCACCTTCTGTTCTCTGATTGGTCCGGTCAAAAATCTACCGGAGAAATCCTTGTCTATGGGAGAAGTCCCAGACCCTAGTACGAAGCGAAGTGAAGGACAAGGGTCTGGTTTTAACCAGGCTAGATTGACTCCAACCTTAATCAGCTGTGGAAGAATAACCAGTAATTATTTTCTGAGAGTTTTATTGAAATAAGTACTGTGGTTTTTCAGGTATTTTGTATAATAGAAAAACAGAGATGACTCCAGCAGTTAATGCCAAGGTCCAGGGCAAAGATGGAACGCAACATGCTTTGTTCAAAGTACAACGTATGTCAGAGACGAGTCTCAGCTGCTACTTTTTAAAAGTTTGAACTCTGTATCTGAAAAAAAAAAGAGCTGAACTGTTGGAAAATGTTCCTGTTTTCTAAAGCCAGTTGGTTGTGGCAGCCATCTTGAATTGGGTTGAGTCCAAACATATTCGGTTGTATTTGTCAATCCAATTGTTCATTGTACCGTAAGTATGACAAACTCACATGCATGTGTTCTAGAGCTGCAATTTATAACCCGAGCCAGGGCCTGACCTAACTCAACTTAGCCTGGCCCTTGCCTTCCTGCACAGCTCCGCTCAATTCTCATTTCCCTTCACTGCACAGTCTGGGATTTCTCCCATAGACAACGATTTCTCCGGTAGATTTTTGACCGGACCAATCAGAGAACAGAAGGGGCGGAGTTTTTGGCCCCTAACCCACGCCCCCACCTGTCCCAGCGCAGCCAGCGAGCAGCCGCATGTTCTCATTCAAAGCGATGCAAAGCGATGCAGGACTGTTTTATATGTGACACAAATTTATTAATTTCCCCTTCTTAATCCCTTATCTGGAGTTTTCTTTTGTTTTTTTTCCCCAAAAGTCAAGTAATCGCTCCCTCCTCCCTCCTCCTTCTCCTCCTCACCCTCCGCTGAGTGAAATGAACAAGGAAATGCCTCAGGTTGTCACGAGAGAATTAAAGTCAGGTTTTACGTTGCTGCCCGAGTCCCATCAGATTTCCTGGTCTTCTGGTGTGTTGGACTAGCGCTCCATGGTTTTATTTTATTTTATTAGGACGTTTTATTAACATATAAACTAGGGATGCACCGATCCACATTTTTCACTTCCGATCCGATACAGATACTGTAAAACTGGGTATCGATCGATACCGATACTTTTCCGATCCGATACCGTTCAGGTGCCGTATGAGGCTGTAATAAATTATTACAGCCTCAGTCACTAATATCCACTTTAAAGCAAGGAATAAAAAAACATGTTTTGTGTTAGCAGGATTTAATTGTAACTAAGAAACTTATCCAACATTAATAAAACTTAACTCAAGTTGCCTTTTTGGACATGCATAAATAAACAGTATTTGTATACACTGTACTTAGAGAGAAGATTAATCTTCTCTTGGCGGTGCAAATTCTGCTAACACAAAACGTGTAACTACCGGTGCTTTTAGTACTGTAGTTACTTTCACCCAGTCTCTTTTTCATCACATGCTTCCAAAAGTCAACAATTATGTTTGTATTCTGCATCTGTCTGTTAGCAAAATATCTCATGAACAACTGAACAGATTTTGATTAAACTTTCAAGAAATAATCACTGAAGGGCTCTCTACGACTGGTTGACTTTTAAAGTACATCCAATTTAAGATGGCTGCTACAGCCAACTGAACTTAAACAACACAAAATTGACTACAACTCGGTCAATTTGACAAAAAAAATTAGATAAAATTTGGTGTGGTAGTAGCTGAGACTCATTCCCAAAGCATATTCAAGTAACTAGTAGAATGCATAAGATCTTTCTTTAAAATTACAACGTTATTTATTTGGAATCAATGGTGTCGTCTGTTAGCAAAATATCTCATGACCCGCTGGACAGATTTTGATTAAACTTTCAAGAGATAATCACTGAAGGGCTCTCTACGACTGGTTGACTTTTAAAGTACATCCAATTTAAGATGGCTGCCACAGCCAACTGAACTTCAACAACACAAAATTGACTACAACTCAGTCAATTTGCCAAAAAATGTACCGTAGATAAAATGTGGTGTGGTAGTAGCTGAGAGCCTGAGACTCATTCCCAAACATATTCAAGGGACTAGTAGAATGCATAAGATCTTTCTTTAAAATTACAACGTTATTTATTTGGAATCAATGGTGTCGTCTGTTAGCAAAATATCTCATGACCCGCTGGACAGATTTTGATTAAACTTTCAAGAAATAATAAACAGATGTTTCTTTACTGCTGATAAACTTTTGAATACAATTGGCTGCCACAGGCAATTGAAATAAGCCATCTCAAAAATGGTTACAATTCAGTTAATTTTACAGATATGGAGTTAAGTGATTGTTTAAAGTTATTACAGACAAGTACAGTGTATACAAATACACTGAGCAGACATCTGAAGTCCAAATATCTGTAGTGAAGCTCAGGGCTGGAGCTCCTTTTAACTTTGCAGCTAACTTGGTCGACACTCGGTTGTACAGTTCAGGTAATGCTGTCTCTGATAAATATCTCCTGGAGGGTAAACTATATCTTGGCTGCAAATGTTCAATTAAGCTACGAAACCCTTTGTTTTCTACTACAGATAACGGCTGGTCGTCAATTACGATGAAGTTTAGCACTCTCTCTGTGATCCCTTTAGCTTTGTCCAGCGGAAGTTTACCTTGCGGTTGGAACGAGTCCAGAATTGATGTCTGTCGGCTCCTTTCGTCTTTCTCCCGCAGGGCTAAACAATCGTCGTGCTCTTTCATGTGGTGCTTTTTCAGATGTTTCATCAAGTTTGTGGTGTTATATGACGCGACGCGGCTCCCTCCTCTCGGTACAGCGGCGCTGCAGACATTGCACGCTGCTGTCTTGCTTTGCGGTGTTAAAAGAGTAAAAAACCTCCACACAGCAGACATGTTCGCGGACATGCAAAAATCAAACTCTGTTTGACTCTGAAGCAAAAATGAAAAGTTGGTTAATAGCCGTTAGCCACAGTCACAGTCCTCCAGTCCTCAGTCCTCTGTGTTTACTCACGTTTTACCTGGCTGCAAGGGGCAAACTAGGAAATGGATTTCCTGAATGTGAGGCGGGTCTTACTACTCTGGGCTCATAAGACACGCCTCCATTCAGGAAATCCATTCCATAGTTTGAAGACAACTGCAGTGCATCATGGATCGGAAATGTCGGCAGGTTGGCTCAGAAAATCCGATACTTAAATAATGCTGGTATCGGATACCAATACCGATACTGGATCGGATCTGCCCCATCCCTAATATAAACACAGAATATCCAAAGGCAGCAAGAGAAAATTCAGCAGGAGGCGGAGCTGAAGTCAAGTTCAGAAGACCACGGGGGAGCGTGCAACCAACGAGCATTCGCATGTTCTCATTCAAAGCGATGCAGGACTGTTTTATATGTGACACAAATTTATTAATTTTCCCTTCTTAATCCCTTATCTGGAGTTTTCTTTTCTTTTTTTTTTGCCAAAAGTAAGTGATCATCGCTCCCTCCTCCTCCTCCTCATCCTCCTCTCCCTCCGCTGAGTGAAATGAACAAGGAAATGACTGAGGTTGTCACGAGAGATTTAAACTCGGGTTTTACGTTGCTGCCCGAGTCCCATCAGATTTCCTGGTCTTCTGGTGTGTTGGACTAGCGCTCCATGGTTTTATTTTATTTTATTAGGACGTTTTATTAACATATAAACACAGAATATCCAAAGGCAGCGAGAGAAAATTCAGCAGGAGGCGGAGCTGAAGTCAAGTTCAGTAGACCACGGGGGAGCAGCCATCAGCAGAGGTCACGCCTCCAGCAAGAATCGTTTGTCAATGGAGAAAGTCCAGACCCTAGTCTGAAGTGAAGTGAAGGACAAGGGTCTGGTTTTAACCAGGCTAAACTCAACCCAAAATGTGGGCCTAGTTGGGCAAAAATGATGTGCTTGATATGTGGGGCATCTGCAAGAAGGCCCTCTCCCTAACGTGGTTGACCTTCAGGGGACCACAGAATTTAGGGCCCTTGGAGGAGAGCTGGTTCCACCAACTGCTCCTCTTCAGGGACATACCATGTCACTTGAAGGATCAGTCTCGCCACTTAGGCTGGGAACTGTGGAAAACTTCAGCTTGGTGGCAGAAAGGAACAAGCTGGTGGCCTCAGGTCTGCCAGAAAATGTGGTAAACACCATTCAGAACGCACGAGCTGTGTCAACACAGTCTCTTTACGCCCGGAAATGGTGTATTTTGGAAGCTTGGTGCACAGAAATAAATATTATTTCTTATTCATGTGACCTGGCCTAGCTCCTCACCTTTCTTCAGGATTTGCTGGAGAAAGGTCGTTGGGCTGGGGGAGCAGGACGCCTGGCGTGCACCCGCTCATAATAAGATTTATGAAGGGTGTACTAAGAAAGAGACCCCCAGAAGGATCTTGACCCCTGGATGGGATCTTAGTCTGGTCTTGGGGGCTCTCTGTGATCCCCCATTCGAACCACTGAGCGACATTAAGATATACTTATTATCTTATAAGACCACTCTACTCCTGGCTCTTTGCTCGGCGAAACGTGTGGGTGACCTCCATGCTTTGTCCGTACACCCAATCTGTACCAGGTTCGCCCCTGACAGGTCAAAGGTCACCATAAGGCCTAATCCTACATATGTCCCCAAGGTCTTGACTTTAAATCCCAGAAGTCTGGACTTTGATCTCTCTTCTTTTCCACCTGCTCCTGTCCTCACTCAGGAACAGGAAAGGCTGAAGGCTCTCTGCCCCGTGAGAGCTTTAAGCACTTACATGCAGAGAACAGCCGAATGGATAAAAACAAATCAACTGTTTGTGTGCTTTGCAGCACCTGCTACCGGAAAGGCCCTATCAAAGCAGCGCCTCTCACACTGGGTGACTGAGGCCATAAAAAGGGCGTACAGTAGCAAAGGTCAACAGGTGCCCTCTGGAGTGCACGCTCACTCTACTCGGGGCTTGGCCACCTCGTGGTCACTGTTCAAGGGTGTACCAGTTGCAGACATTTGTGCTGCTGCGAACTGGAGCTCAATAAACACTTTTGCAAAGCATTACAGTTTGGATGTTACTGCGTGTGATGTCACTCAGGCTGTCCTTTCTAACACACAGTAGAAAGCAGCCTTGAGATGCCTGCTGAATAAAGGCAGACGTTCACACTAGCATGCATTTTACTGAGCATTTCAAGGGCGTGAATGAATTACGTTCCCATAGCATATGTTGCACCGAGAGACATGACTGAAAGGGAACTGAAAGTTATGCACCATAACTCATGTTCCCTGAAGGAAGGGAACGAGGTGCAACATACCTGGCCCTTTCAATGCTGAAAGCTCGGTGAAGTGCATCTTGGAAAATGATGAATGGGCGTCAGCGGCTTAAGTACCCAGAGGGCGGGGCCTCTGGCACCCCTGCCGTAAAGGCTGAATGTATTCCTTCAGGTAATCGCGCGGGGGCGCAATTCCCATAGCATATGTTTCACCTCGTTCCCTTCCTTCAGGGAACATGAGTTATGGTGCATAACTTTCAGTTTTGTATGTTGATATCCATTTGGTGACGTTAATAAACAAGAAATCTTATATCTTCCTTTTTTTTATATTGTTTTAAAATATCATGGCAAACTGATTTGTTTACAAAAGCAGCAGTAAAAGCTTAGTAAAATAATGTTGTTGTTTTTTCCCGGTTTGGGCCTCTAATTACAGTTAATTGGTGGGGTCAAGCTCAGAAAAAATGGCTACGGGCTGGGGCCAGGTCGGGTCAGATGTTCATTCATTCATTCAAGTTTATTTGAACAAGGACAGCACAATAAACAATGTTACATGTTAAAAACGAAGCAACCGTTGTTTTGTACACAGGATTTCTAGCCATATGGCTAATTTGCAAACCCAGTCCTTGGTTGGACTTTTATATAAAAACAGCTAAAATAAAATTAAAATTTAATTAAGATTAAACAGTTCCCTATATAAAAACATCTAAAATAAAATAAAAAATTAATGAAGTTTAAATGGCTTAAACAGTTCCCTCACACACACACAGCTGCTCCTCTGTCCCTATAGGATTCAGTGTTCACAGATTTGGTTTTGTTTCAACCATTTTTTCACCTGTGAATTAAAACCTCTAAGATCAGTCAATGTTTTTATTGCTGATGGTAAACTATTCCAGATATGGGGACCTTTAAATGAGAAGGAGCATTGACCAAATGATGTTTTGTATTTTGTAGGTTTACAGTCTCCATCAACTGCACCTCTTGTTGCAACTCCTGAGCGGCTGACTTTTAAAATCATTCTGCTCACCAGTTCAGGGACAAGACCATTAATACATTTAAAAGTTAATTTTAAACAAGAAAATTTTAAAAAATTGTCAAAGCTTAATAGGTTATATTTATAAAGTATTTTACAGTGGTGCCACTTCAATGGTTTTTGGTCTAGAACTTTCAGTGCTTGTGAGTACAACATCCTCATAGGTTTTAAAGCCGATTGAGTTGCTTGGCTCCAGACAGTGACACAGTATGAGAAATGAGACATAATCATGGCATGAAGGTACAACTGAGCAGATTTTCCACATAAACAAGATCTTATAAGACGAAAACAATTTATATTTGTCTTAATGGTTTTAAACATTTTCCTAATGTGAGCCTCAAAGTTAAGGTGGGAATCTAAAATGACACCCAGATATTTAAACTCTTCCACTTTTTGGATTTCCTTTTGATCAATCACAACTGAAAAGTTACAGACTTTACGCCGGATAGTGAAACACATTGAGACTGTTTTGTTGCAGTTCAGAGTCAAACAGTGATTCTTAAACCACTGAGACACTCCCTCCATCTCCCTGTTCAGTAACTCTGCTGCCTGTGGTGGAGTCTTTGCAGATACATATATGATGGCATCATCTGCATACATCTGACATTTGGCGTATTTGCAACTGTCCGGTAAGTCGTTGATGTATAAACAGAAAAGCAATGGACCTAAAATGGAACCCTGTGGAACTCCCATAGTACATGTTTGGGGGCTGGATTTCATCCCATTAACTTTGACGCACTGTTCTCTATTTTTTAGATATGATCTAAACCAGCTGATTGCTAACTTGGAGAAGTTATATTTACTGAGTTTATGTAAGAGCATGTCATGATTCACTGTATCAAAGGCTTTTCTCAAGTCCAGGAACACTGCTCCAACTACCTTACCATCATCTAAAGATCTTTTAATATTGTCTGTAAGGTAGGAGGTAGCCAGTTCTGTTGAGTAACCAGAACGAAATCCAAACTGGACTGGACAAAGAATCTGGTTTTTTTCTAAATAACTAATAAGCTGCTCCGCTACTGCTTTTTCCATCACTTTGGATATTGCTGGTAAAATACTAATTGGTCTATAGTTGCTAACTTGTTCGGAGTCACCAGATTTCAAAATTGGAGTTATTAGTCCTGTTTTGAAGGTATCAGGAAATAGCCCTCTCTTAAAAGATAAGTTTATTAAGTGAGTTATAGGATTTGATAAAACTGTATGTTTCTTTATAAACTCTGTATCTATTCCAAAGACATCTTTAGCTTTAGATGTTTTTAATTGATTAATTATATGCTGAGTTTTACAAATATTGATCTTGTTGAGAGTAAAAGGAAAAATTGTGTCAATCGTAACTGAATTCTCTGTTGGATCTATGGAATTAAAATGTATTGCCAATTCTTCCACTGAGTTAATAAAATAATCATTAAAAGCATTTGCCATTATTGTAGGGTCTGATATCATGTGTCCCTTAATGTTCAGTTGAGTTAACCTTTTTTTCTGATTTATATCTTTTTTTGTAAGTTTGTTGATATGTGACCAAAGAGAGGAGCTCCGGCCTCCTGAGTGGGAAATCAGTTCAGTAAAATATTCTGCTTTTGCTTTTCTTAAACAACTAACCACTTTATTTCTAAGACCTTTAAACATGAGAATGTCTGTGTTCAGTTTAGTACGCAGAGATTTTTTCAATGCCAAGTCCCTCTTTTTCATCAGCTGATGTAACTCATAATTAATCCATGGCAGTGAAGGCTTTTTCTGCTTACTTTTAATTGGCTTTGTAAATTTATGAATGATCTTTACAAGGGATTCTGTAAGAATGTTACAACAGGTATTGGGGTCATGTGCTTGTAAGGTCAAATCCAAGTCCATATCCTGTATTTCATTGTGAAATTGTTCAGTATCACTCCTTCTGATCCCTGTGTGCTGGACATTAGTGTCTGATTGAAAACAAAACCTCGACAGACGTTTTTTTGACAATTTTCTGATAATTACAGTCAAGTTGTGATCCGATAATCCCGTGATAAGATTATATGTTTTTGTTACACGCTCTGGTTTATTAGTGAAGATTAAATCAATGAGTTTTAGGCCCGAATGCAACTCTAATGCATTCACACACTCATACACACATACACATCGGTACAAACATTATAGACCTTTGGCCATTGGCATCTAGCGGCAAAAAAACAAACAACAAATTAAACAGCTCTTTATGAGTGCAATTTTAGAAATACACATTTTGTTTACATTTTATTTTTAACTTTTGCCAAAAAAGACGGTGAGAATTTCTGCATAATTATGTTAAATACACACCGTGGTGTTAATTGTTTTCTCCAATAATTATTACCCCGGTTTGTAAAAGCATAATTTTCCATATTAGCTGTAAAATGTAAGAATGTCTCATTTTAACAGGAACTGAAAGTGGTGCTTTTTGTTGTTGTCCTGCATACTGTAATGTTCTTAGCCTTGAGCACATCTCTTGTTACATTGTGTCAAACTAAAACCTGAATTTTGATCTTGCATTGGTGAAAATGGAAACTTCCATGTGCCTTTAGATGACAGCAGTTTTATACATTTAAAGATACCAAACCAAAAATATGGACTTGACTGAACTTTCTCAAACATGATTGGTGTGAAGACACCCTTCAGTCTCCGCACTCTTCCAATATTCTGGCCTTTCTGCTCTCAGATTTTGTGCACTTCCCGTCTGTTTAGATTTGTTCTAAAAATGAATCCTATCCATTATCACTGTGCAGTCTGCAGTAAGAGAGAGCAAAGTGTTAATGAAACTGAAGAGGAATCATGGCCGTGTCCATCTTCTTTCGTGTTCTCTCACAGAACAGTAGGAGCTCCTGAGAAATGTACTGTATTAAGTGTGACTGCACACACCTCTTCATTTTGCATTATTGTACAGGATTTTAATTTATCATTAATAATATTTTTAATTTCATTCGCTTGGACACATTTTTGCAAAAATCAGAGTCAGAGTCAGAGAGTCTTTATTGTCATTTGCACCGCATGTGGTACATGTGATGAAAACGAGATTATGTACACAGGGTCCCAGTTACATCCAACAACAAATGCAAGAGAAAAAAAAGTAATAACATCTAGAATTAACTAAGAGAAACATCAACTAGTAATAAACTAAGCCCTAATGTAGTGGAAAAACATCATTATAAACAGCAGCAGCATAAACAGCAGCAAATCAGACAAAGAACAACAATAAAACTGAAATGGTCCAACTCCCTCCCTAAAGATCGACATAAAAAGATCAGTAGAGACTAGATGTATGATTGTATCAAACACTTGAGATCTGCACTCAGCAGGTCAACCACTGAATCAGGTGTGTTGGAGCAGGAAACCCCCAAACTTGAATGGGGGTGGTCCTCGAGGACCAGGACTAGACATTCCTGACCATTAATGCAAATGCCACACAAGTGATTGTTTAATTTTACCACCCATAAGGTTTCAATCAAACATGTGCTTGTTTGATTTTAATGTTGATTGTAAATATATACATTTTTTTTCTTTAGAAAGGAAAGACGGAAAGTAAGACTACAAAATACAAGAAATATACACAAAGAGAGCACAAGGCAAAACACCCGACCACTGTCTGTAGACCTGCAAAGAACATGACAAAACACAACAACAAAATACATATGTATAAATAACTTAGAATATTCATGACTTTGCAGTAAATTTCTATAAATATATATACCCATGCCTACCCATATATACGTACACTTGCATATACATTCAAATACATATGTACATACAATACCTGCATGTGCATCCCTGCATCTATTTGTGTGTAGTTGAGAGCATGCATAAGTGTATAAGGCTTCTCTAATAGAACATTTAATAGTGACTGTGAAGCAGCAGAGACCCAACACCCAAGACCCGAGGCAGACAAAGGGGGGACCAGAGTCAAAGAAAATCTTGATTTACTCTTGAACCATTTTTGTGTGGTCTCCTAAACATGACCTTGAATTTATTTAGAATCTGTGGTACGTATCTGGTTTATGTTAATGCTGCCAGGTTGAGACGTCCATTGTTTAAAATGTGTATGTTCGTCAGCACCAAGCATTCTTAAATTATTACCTCATGTTCTGGTTCTGATATATGTTTGATCAGAATTAGAGTTGCATTGGGGCCTAAAAAAATCCAACCGGGCCCTGACCGAACCCATATAACTTTTTTCCGAGCCCGACTCGACCAATTCACTGTAATTATTGCTTTCAATGCCAGCTGATTTATATTTGATCGTTTTACTTATGGTCTGCAATGTTTTTATGTTTTTCGTGTTGTACTTCATTGTCTGTGTTGCCTGTTACATGTTTGTTTGTTTGTTCAGCACTTTGGTGTGGACTTGTTCCTGTTGAAAGTGCTTTATAAATAAAATGGTATGGTATGGTAATTAGAAGCCCAAACCCAGAAAAATAAAAAAATATATATATTTTTTTTAATTAAGCTTTTACTGCTTTTTTAAGCAAATCAGTTTGACATGATTTAAATGTATTTCAAAGAAAGGAAGATATAATATTTATTGTTTATTAACAAGAGTTAGCAGATTGTTATAGTTATTATAATATTGTAGTTATTAAAGTTATTAACGTCATCAGCTGCAAGCGTCCACTGATGCCGCGGCTGGGTCCAGTTAAGCCGCAGGTGCGGCGCTGGGAGCCATCCATCTGGACTTTTTTGTACGTCTTTCAACCGGCCGGGTTAGAAATGACAGCTCTAATCTAATCGCAAATGTATTTGTTGGATAGAGAAATAACCAAATGTTTTAACATTATTTCTAAATCTTGAATTATGCGTAGGTAAATATGGCCGCATGTGCAGATTTCCCTGTTTGTACAAAAACAGCACGGTAATCGTGTTAAGACAAATTCAGTTTTAAAATTGATATGGTTTTATTTAAATAAAATGACTATGTAGGAGAGCTGAAAAACAATATGTAGATAATTTAAATAACTAAATATTTTATTTAATTTAGCACTAGCAGCACTTTGGGCTCAGAGTTGCTTTTCTTATTCTGCACAGCAGGATTTTCAAACCTAATATTGATTAATTTTCCTCCAGTGATGAAGATATTACTTCAAAAATGTGTTATTTCCCAGTAGAGCAGTGAAATGGTGACAAAGAGCTGGTGGAATAGTAAAAGCACTGAGAAAAGCCTTGAGTCTAACGCTGACATTACAGCCTTTCTAAATAGTAAAAAGTACTCAAGATTGAGTGACTTGTATAGTTTCATGAAGATGTCTCGGATGAAAAAGAAAGACGATAAAATCTAAATGGTTTGTGCAATTATGCTTCCACAAACAAGGTTTATAATGTTATAATATAACAAAGAGTCTGTTAGTCTAACCATCTCTATAAATTCATTATATTATAAATAAACTGCTTTTTAGGAGAAAGTTATTCCATAACTGTTTTTTTTTTTAATACTTTTAAAAACTTGAAATGTGTGATATAAATTTCTTACTATTCAACAAAGTTAAGTCAGGTCCTCTGAATGGTTTTT
>JBBPBX010007563.1:0-16962 GCA_038048925.1 Garcialebias charrua | reverse complement strand
TATATAACTTTGTATAATGATGGTGCTCGCTCAGGTGGTTTTTTTAGTCCACTGTATCCCCCACCTACTTGTTTGAGGCAGTCATGGCCAATCGAACACTCACTATGAGAAGGTGCCTTTCATGACTGAGTTTGTTGTGGCTCCTCGGACTGAAGAAGTATTTTGGATAAAGGATAAAACTTTTCCACATAAAAAACCGTCCAGAGTTGGATTTTTCTACTAGGATTATTCAGCATCAATCAGGATATTTTCTTAATAGTTTTTTCTTCCGTAGAAACAATCTAAATGTAATTTGTCTAGTCAACCAGACAAACGCCCTTCAGCTTGAAGTGGAATTCAAGGTAAACGGTGACAAATAACTCAAATGATGAAGGTTAGGGTTTACAAAATTTTAAAATGTGCTGTATTTAAGAACTTGTCTATTGTATTTGAGACAATTTTATAAGAACAATAAAATGGGACTTTTCTAAAAAAAATATAAATGCAGTGTTATTTGCCACAGAAACTGTGCAATGTAGTATTCCATCCATCCATCCTCTTTTACGTGCTTCTTCCTTTTTGGGTCACGGGGGTCACTGGTGCCCATATCCAGTAATCACTGTGTGTGAGGCGGGGGACACTTGGACAGGTCCAAGTCCATCACAGAAACACAAACGAGACAAACAACCATTCACTCTCAGTCACACCTTGGGACAATTTAGAGTTACCAATCAGTCTAACATGTATGTTTTTGGTCTGTGGGAGGAAACTGGAACACCCGGAGAAAACCCATGCATGCACGGAAAGAACATGCAAACTCCATCCAGAAAGGACCCAGTCGGGATTTTATCTGGCAACCTTCTTGCTGAGAGGCGGCAGCTCTACCAATTGATTCACTGTGCTGCCCAGTGCCACATTAGCAAACAAATACCCTGATAGTATGCAATTTTCAAATGTTTACTATGACTGTGATTTATGTCTTCATAGTAATTCTGCTTCTTGCATGGGAATTTTAATAAAACTGCTGCATTTTTACAAACATAGCGCAGAATGTTAGATACTCAAATTGGCAAAATATATTTTTCATTCCAGTTAGTTTGCTCACTTGATCATGACAAAACCTGAAAAAAAATGGTATCTTATTAATGTAGTAATTTCTCCAGAGTCCTGAGTTTCCTTTCTCCAGGATCTTTGACATCCTACGTTTTACTATATGAACTGTAAAAATGGGCCTAAATAGGAAGTGAGCAGAAGATATAATGAATATACACTCATGTACTACACTCATGTGGCCGGGACTGATTTCTAAATGCCACTTATCTCACTGGAGTCACTTAGTCTGTTAGGCAAACCACAGTGGACCCAAAGGTGTTAATGTAATTTCGTGAAATCTTGATTGAACCCACAAGTCATCGTATTCATTTCTTTAGCATATGAATTATCAGGGTTTTCTGGTCTCAGAGCTTCACTTCACACCTAATAATTTAGCTTGCATTTTTACTCTTCTCTTCATTCGTGCTTCCTCATTGAAAATAAATAAATAGCATATGTCTGATTCAGAATCTCATTTAGTTGTTTATAATTGAAACGCAGCGTGGTGCTGTACGTCTTCTCTTTCTCTTGGTAATTTCAGTGTAATTGGACTGTAAAACTGAGCAGCGCTCCTGTTGTGAACCTTCCAGTCATCCTTGGCTTTTTTCTTTTTTTCTTCACAGAAACAGAAGAATTTGGACCTGCTTTCATCCAGGAGCCAGGAGATATTGTTTTTTCTTTAGATTCTGATGAAAAGAAAGTAATGCTGCACTGTGAGGCACGAGGAAATCCACCACCCATATACAGGTAACACATTTATCTGTCTGGCTCCACCCATAGAGTTAAATAAGACAACTAAAGCCCCACCCATTGCTTCCATCTGAGACATCATGGAGGAGCAAATGGCGCCCTAATACGGCAATAACTAAATCAAGAAGTTGTCTTATTTAATTCTATGGTTCCACCTCAGGTTCCCCAGATCATTGGCTTGCCATTCATCACAAACATATTAAATATGGTAGACATTCCTTACTGTATGTTTTCTTTGTTTGTTTCAGTTGGTACATCAATGGGACTAAAGTAGACTCGAAAACAGATTACCGCTACAGCTTCCTTGAGGGAGACCTAATTATTACAAATGCAAGTGAGATCTCTGACTATGGGAGGTACCAGTGCAAAGCAGAGAACAGTTTTGGGATAATCCTAAGTCGAGATGCTCTACTACAGTTTGCATGTGAGTATTTTTTTCCCCTACAGAACATATTCCTGTTTATTTTATAGTTATAAGAAGAAAAAAAAACTTTATAAAGTTGCATTTAACATTGCCTTTTGGTTTATACAAAACACTTAATTTGCTCCAATGTGTTTTGTTATCTCAAAGTCATTTTACATTGGTATGGTTCTGGAGTTTAACCAACACAACAACACTGTCTACAGTAAGGTTTTGTTGCTGAATGCGCTTCCCACATGCTCTGTCTGATACTCTTGTTACACTGCTAACAGGGTACATGCCCTTAAATGTTGTCTCAATGGTAAATGAGAGCAAAAAGCACCCCCCCCCTAAACCGCTGGCCTACCTCCAAAACATCATCACTGGCTAAGGCAGAGCATAAAACAAGACCATGGGTACAATGCGCAGAAGAGGGAAAAAAAATCACTGTTGGTGTACACAACAGTTTCCTTTCTGAGCAGGGACCATAACGGGCTGATAGGTATGTCTAAAGGGATCTTATTTTTCTCACTAAGTGGAATTCAGCTAGACAGAAAAGTTTTCTGCATTGTTCTGGGGCTTAATTTTTTTTATCTTAAAGTATATTGAATCCAAAAGAGATTTAATAAAATATATATGTTATACAAGCTTTATAAACTTCTGACTAGAAACTATCTTAGATAGATGGATGGATGGATGGATGGATGGATGGATGGATGGATGGATGGATGGATGGATGGATGGATAGATATGTTCAACCTTTATGTATACAGGCTAGTCTCATTGAGCCTTGAGGACTAATTTTCAAGAGAAACCTGTTTTAAACATAGACCACAGATGAAGTGCAGACAACAATAAACAATCCTATAGGATAGATCATGTCTCTCCAGTTTTAGCTTATCTCCATTGGCTCCATGTCAAATTAAGAATTGAATTCAAAATCTTATTTCTAACCATCAAAGACCTCAACAACCTTGCTCCATCTTATATTTGTATTTTCCTAACAGCACTTCCCTTTCAAACTGCAGGTTTACTTGTGGTTCGTAGAGTTTCCAAAAGCAGAATGGGAGGAATATCTTTCAGTTATCAGGCTCCTCTCTTGAGGAACCAACTTCCAGTTTCTCTCAGTGAGGCTGACACATTGTCCAGTTTTAAGACTGGACTTTCCTTTTTGATAAATCCTATAGTTAGGGTTAGCTTGTGCTGCCATACAACTAGAGAACAAATTGACCTAATTTCTTAAAATGAACTGTTAAAATTGAATATTTTTCAGTTTTTTCCATTTCTATCTTAACCTGATTCTTGACCTGCCATTGTGTATCTGTTCCTCCTTCCTGTTCCACTCAAACCCAGCCGGTCGAAGCAGATGGCCGCTTGTCCTGAGCCTAGTTCTGCCACAGGTTTAGAATAGAATTAGAATAGAATTCAACTTTATTGTCATTGCACATGTCACATGTACAAAGCATTTTTCTTCATGAGGGAGTTTTTCTTTTCCACTGTCACCTTCATGCTTGCTTAAGATTAGAGTCTGCAATGGTGTTAAATTCAAAGCGGTTTGCTCCTCAGATCCTTAATGTTAACTTATTTTTGATTGTTTCTGTTCAGTACCCTGAGATGACTTTTGTCGTGACTTGGTAATATAAAACAAACTGAATTGAATGTTGCCTGATAACATGAACATTTCCAGTTCAGATTTATTTATTTATTTATTTATTTATTTATTTATTGCCTTTGGGTTGTTTATACAACTTTCCTCCCACTGTCCAAATGTGACTGTTAAGTTAATTGGTGATTCTAACCTCCCATGCAACTGCTCATGGTTCTGTGTCCATGTGCCGGCTTTGAACAGAAGAAAGTGGGTTTAGGATATGAGTGAACTGGTCCCAATTTAAATATAAGACAGATTGTACTGGCAGGCTTAAAATCCCCAGATGGGAAAGCACAGATACTCTCTTTATAAAAGGGCTGCTTCTTTATGAGCAACACTATTCGTATTTCAGAATGTACCTTCATCTGTCCAGCTCCTACCTCCTCCTCACTTTGGTCAAGGGTCACATATGTATGTAAAAAAAATTTAGCTTGAAAAAGGCAACTTGCCTGAAAATGAGCTGTGTAACATTTAGTTGCTCATTTATTAACCACAACCTCATGTAGAGAAACAGGCAGCTCTGCGCATGGACTTGACATTGTATTATCCATCAAATACACTGCGGTACTGAAAATAAAATATTGGTTTTGTAAGAATTTTGCCTTCTTTAGATGACTAAACTGCTTTCCAGTGACCTTTCTTCTTTCCTGTTTCATTATTTATAGTGTAGCTACATCTTGCATGCTTTTATTAATTCCAGTTTAATCTAAATATTCTGAAATCCTAATACCTTCAGAACCAGAATTCACCTAAAAAATGCAAACGGAGACTCTTCAGAACTGAAATGTCTTATTGCACTTAATAGCTTTATAATCTACAGTACTAGTCCTGCTCCCCATGTGTTACAGCTTCATGGTTTTTCATAGGATTTTCCAAGGCTGACTTTTGGAGCAATAAGTCTTGCTGAAACTGTCCAACCGTACGTTTGTACTTTTCACATGAACCTTAGGATTTATTTATCTCAAATACTGTATGCCTTTACTATTAAATCTTTTTTTTAGCAGATAAGGCAGACCAATTAGTTTTTTTTTTTAGGTCTAACAAAATAAGATTTATTTTTTGTATCTTCTCCCAACCAATGGATTTTCCATCTGACCTCCAAGTGAAAGTGCTGAGTTGTCAACTGAAATCAATAGCTTCAGTTTGCAATACTTGTATTGGTGACAGAGCTGAATTGAATTCTAGTTGCCACACAACTCATAGCTTTCTACACAAAAGCTAATCTGGCAGATGAATGAGGGGGCAGGTTAAGTAGTATAACATGGTAAATGTTGCTAATGGTGATATGAAAGCAACATGGCGAGTAATGAATGGTGTACTGAAGAATCATAAAGCAAAAACTGGTATTTCAAAATATTTTGTAAAAGACAACGATGAAGTTCATGATGAAAATGAAATTGTTAATGGATTTAATCAATATTTTGTAAATGTTGGATCAAGCCTTGCAGCTAAGATACCAAAAGTAGATAAAAATATGATCCACTCAATTACAGGTTGTGCAAATAGTATTTTCCTAAATGGAACTAACAAAGAGGAAATAATGAATGTAGTAAAACATCTTACAGACAAGAGATCGAAAGACTGGGTGGACATGGATATGATGTTTGTAAAGGACATAATGAGCCATATTATTGAGCCGTTCACATACATATGTAACTTATCATTTTCAACAGGAATTTTTCCAGATAATATGAAAGTAGCTAAGGTCGTTCCTCTTTTTAAAAATGGTGATAAATGTGTATTCAACAATTATAGACCTATATCCTTGTTACCACAGTTTTCAAAAATTCTTGAAAAACTATTTGTGAACAGACTAGACCAATTTATAGATAAACAAAATATTCTAAGCAACAGTCAGTATGGGTTTAGATCAAAAAACTCTACATCAATGGCTCTCATGGAATTAATGGAACAAATAACTACTGCTGTCGATCAAAAACAACATTGTATCAGTATCTTTGTTGATTTAAAAAAAGCATTCGATACTATTGATCACACCATTCTCCTTGAAAAACTGAACAAATATGGTATTAGAGGACCAGCATTACAGTGGGTATCTAGCTACTTAAAAAATAGGAAACAATTTGTACAAATAAATGATGTAAGATCTGACCTCTGTAATATCACATGTGGAGTTCCCCAAGGCTCTGTACTTGGACCAAAGCTTTTTATTTTATATGTGAATGACTTGGTAAATGTGTCAGGACTCCTTAAATGTGTACTTTTCGCTGATGATACCACTTTTTTCTGTTCAGGTGAAGATATAGAACAAATGTTAGAATTGATAAAGACAGAATTTGTCAAGATACAAACTTGGTTTAAAATAAATAAATTATCATTAAATCTAGAAAAAACTAATTACATGATATTCGGTAATAAAAAGAAAACTGTTGATGTTCCACTCAAAATTGAGGATGTTGAGATTTGTAGAGTGAATGAGATGAAGTTTTTGGGTGTTATCATTGATGACAAACTGACATGGAAACAACACATAAATTCTGTAAGAATAAAAATAGCTAAATCGATAGCAGTACTGTACAAAGTCAGAGACCTATTGAATGATAAAGCTCTGTATTTGTTGTATAACACAATCATTGTTCCACACTTAATCTATTGTATTGATGTTTGGGGGAAAGCGTGTAAAACAATCACAAAGCCTATTTTTGTATTACAGAAAAGAGCTGTAAGAATTATCACTAGAAAGCATTACCGTCATCCATCAAGTACATTATTTTATCAACTAAAATTATTGAAGTTCCATGATTTGGTAGACTATAATATTTTATCAGTTATGTATAGAGCTCAAAATAATGCATTACCTTTAAATATCCAAATGCACTTTGTTAAAAGACAAAGTTGTTATAATCTTAAGGGAACAGAGTTGTTTGTAAAACCACAATTCAGAACCAGTTTGAAGGGACGTTCTACCTCAATCCAGGGAATTAGATTATGGAATGGCTTGGAGAATGTAGTTAAAAATGCCAAGTCAATGTTTACATTTAAAAAAATGATCAAAACAAATGTGTTAAAAAAATATATGTGAAATAACGTAATGTGTATTGTATTAGTTAGAAAATTAGAAAGAGTTAGTCATTTTGTACTGTTAGTTAGAAAATTAAAAAGAGTTAGTAATTTTGTACTGTTGGTTGAAGAATATTATTGTTTAACCTGACTGTTGGAAAAAGTTGGTTGAAGATTATTATTGTTTACATGGTTTGACTACTGTTGTTTAATCTGATTGTTGGAGATAAGGGGCAGATATAATAAGATTTATTCTTCTTTCTGCCACCTTTCATTTTTTTACATTTTGTACACTATCATTATGAGATTGCCTTGTATTGTTTCTTTTGTAAAAAAATGAACAAATTTAATAAACTAAACTAAACTAAATGTAGGCTCCACTACCAGTTCTCTGTCCCTGGCATGTTTATGATGGACTGTCTCTGTTCTTGCTTGATGTGAGTTCAACAGTTGAAACTTTTTTGTTCAGCATAAAACAACACATCAACTGCTCAGAGATTTCAGATATATTCATATAATTTATTTTGAAAAATTACATATGAACTCTTAAAGCAAACAAACATCTGTAAGGATCTGAAGATTAATCCATGCACGTGAATGATAGGACTGCATTGGAGCAGCTGTGCACCAATGCAGTTTGGGGATTAAATTTAGATGCGTCACATTATTAAGTCTTTGTGTCTATAAAGTTGCATTTGTTTGATGAGTAAAAAGTCAGAAAGCAGGATTGTTTCTACACAAAAGCATCCGTTATGAAAAACGATTTAAAAAAAGTTCAAATGTGGTCTCATTTGTGTATGAAGAAAATTTAATAAATTGATTATTTTTTCAGGTTTTATTTAGAGTTAATGGCGCAGAGGTTAGAGAAGGTGGGCCTGGGATTGAAATGTCGCTAGTTCAACTCCCCAGACTGATGACATCAACATGTGGGTGGGAAAGTTGAAACACACACACCTGGCTCCACCCTCATTTGCCCCACTCTGGGCCCTTGAGCAAGGCCCTTAACCCCGACCATCTGCTCCCTCGGGCACCCTAGATATCAACTCTCTGCTCCACACAGAGGGCTGTGGTAGCTCAGTGGTCTGTGGTTGTGTCAGGAAGGGCATCCAGTGTAAAAACAATTGCCAAATCTTCATGCGTATTAGTTCCCTGTGGCAACCCCTGAAGAAGGGAGCAGCCGAAAGACAAAGAAGAAACGGTTATTTCAGAACATTTCATTGGACTTCTGACCATTCATTCATTCAACCTTTATTTAGTCAGGTAAATCTCATTGAGCCCCGTGGACTCATTTACAAGAGCGACCTGCTACAAACTAAAGAATGATGAACAGCAATGGTAGAATTTCCTTAAACAATAAACAATAGAAAAACATAAGAGAGAAATACAGTTTATTTTTTAAACAAAATATCAAAAACTAGCAAAACATTATAAGGTAGATGTATAAAATCAAAAACAGGAACATATCATCATAACCATCATAACATAGTGTGCAGTCTATGCTTAAAAATAGGAATGTGGACAAGTGGAGGATTTAAGAAGTGTCAGGCTTTAAAAAAAAAAAAAAATTAGTGCAGGTTTAGAGTATCTTAAAGGACAACACCCACCATGACAGTAACAATTCACCATATTGGACAATTACTGTAGTAGAATATGATGTCTATTTTCATTTTTGCAATTGGGCCAGGCGAGCGTTAAAAAAAAAAAAAAAAAAAACGAGTCCCGGATGAATCCGGAAACCCGGCCGAAGATTGCCGAAGTGTGAAATCACCTCATTGAAGTCTCCACCCAGAAGGCAGGAGTGAGTTCGCCATGGAGGTTTATGAGAGAACTGCAGTTGATCGTGTCCTACGTGGATGCGTGATCTCTAAATATTTCCTGGTGCAGTTGTGTGTACAGCTGGACCAGCGCTCCGTTTTTATTTATTTATTAGAACTTTTTAATAAGATATAACACCACTGCGGTTAAAACGCTGCTCTCACTCACTCCTCTGCCCGCTGCCTCGGAGCCAGCCGCGCATCTTCTCCCGGCTGCGTTCTGCTGGTCACCTTTGAAGTTCCTTCGCACTGCGGTTAAAACTGTTGCTGCTCTCACACTACTCCTCTGCCCATGAGAGGAGCCAGCCGGGTGTCTTCTCCCGACTCCGCGTTCCTTCGTGGTACCGACTCAGGCTCGGCTCGTATCCAGCCTCGGCTCCGTATCCAGCACGTGCGCTCAAAGCTCCTCTGCGGCTGCCTTTTTAATTCTGTACTCCCGACCTGGCTGTCAGGTCACGGGGAGAGAATAAAAAGTGGGTGCACGCTCAGAATATGACATCAGTGAGTGACCGCGGGATTAATCAACATGCAGATTTATTAACAAGGGAATATTAAATATGTTTCGCTTTTTTTCCCCTCTGAGCAGCGGAGGAAGGTGGTGCTGCTGTGCTGATCAGCAGACAGTTGTACAATTATTACTGAGGAAATATTAAAATGACACAACACGACTACTTGTAAAAGTCTGACGTTTGTCCCACACATCGTTTTTATTAGTTGTATTCTCTGGTCAGAAGTTGATGCATGCTTGTTATAACTCCGCCTATAACTCCAAGGCGGAAACTTCAGTGATGTCAATGCCCATATATGGAGAGGGGCAGATTTTCCCGGAGCTGCATGCTAAAATCTGCTATAAATCATGAAATAACACATTTAGCTTTATTTCTCTACAATATAAATAAACGCTCCTGTTTTATTTTTAAATGAACTAATAAATATTAATGGCGATGCAATTTGAAAACATGGTGGGTGTTGTCCTTTAAAGTCAGTTCTATATATAGAACTGACTTCTATACCAGTCTATACTGGTAATTAAAAAAAAGTAAGACATAATGCAGAATTTGAGCGATTCATCGTCCAACAAGTTTGTTTATTGTATTAGGCCAACAGCTCTATGGGAATCATCTTATTGGTGCTTAAATACTTTTTTATCTGTGCCAAACTGTGGCATCTTTTTTTTTTTAAATTTACCTAAAGAAATTTGATCAAATTGTCTTTGTGACAGTTTGTTTGCTTGTTTTAACATGAGTGAGGTGCATATAACATGTCATGGCAGCAGCAATTGCATTGACTCAGATCATTTGATAAAGATGTTCCACCATTTATCCATCCATCCATCAATCCACCTATCCAAAATAATGCATCTATTCTGCCTCTCATTTTGAAAGTAACAATGTGTCACAATTCATCGCAAGGACTTCGGCTGTTGAAAATCGTACATGAAGATGCATCTAGCTGTTATGGCTGTAGTCTCTGGATTTTGTGCCTTGACAAAACTCTTAAAAATTCATCCCTAAAGCAGATTTTGATATGATATATTTGGGGTTATGCTTGGTTTACTGGCAGGTGTGCCAGCTGATAGGATGGCCTCTTGTCACACGTGAGTGTCACCCTTGCCACCTTTGTATAAAAATGAGATTTTCTAGCAGACGGGTCATTTTTTCTGCAGACTGGTCAGGCCATATCCTGCTGTTGGAAGCGTGACAGGGAGTAATGTGGAAAAATGCAGCACACACAGACTTAAAATTGCCAATGATTGCTTAAAGTTCAGTTCAGGGTTATTATTTGACTCTTTTCCCTTAATATTTGTGCTCACTTTCTCTGCTCTGCAGAGACAAATGATACGTGGCCAGGAGGTCTGGCACTCCGACCCTAAAGTATCACTCGGCGAATAAACATGTGGCTCAATTGTACAGTTGAGTCAGCAACAAATACAACATCTCACCTGCCACGACTGTTGTTGTGCTGCCAACTAAAAATATAGCCAAAAAAGTCCATGTGGGAATGTTATTTTTGTATAAATGGAGCAAGCACAGTTATCTTGCCGGTAAAGAAATAAACAGTTATTTAAAGCAAAAAATAAACAATTCCATCGGGTGACAAGAAAAATAAGAAATTAAAGACATAAAATTTGATAAAGAACTGTACTTGCTGGCTTTAATGAGTGTTAAGCTCTTCTTGTGGTGATGAATGACAGAGTTGCAGTATGTTGTGCTTGTATGTGTCAACAATTATGCCCAGCTACAAGGGGCCAAGATGGTGTAGAGGCAGGTCAGCCGGCTCAGGATCGGAAGGTCTCGGGTTCGATCCCCGGTCACAGCATACCTCGTTGTGTCCCTGGGCAAGACACTTAACCCCGAGTTGCTCCCAGTAGGACTGGTTGGCGCCTTGCATGGCAGTCTACCGCTACCGGTGTATGAATGTGTGTATGAATGTGTGTATGAATGGGTGGATGGTTGGTGCTGTGAAGCGCTTTGGGGCCCCTCAAAGTGGGCTGGAAAGCGCTACATTAGTAAGCTCCATTTACCATTTACAACCACACAATTTTTTAGACGATATAATACAATAATATTAAAATAATAGCTGTAAATGTTGGCTGAGTTATAATCATTTCTTATGTTTTACGTTCAGTTATCTGTGTCAGCCATCTTTAATTGTGTTGAGTTTCAATATCAGTCAGTTGCAGATGTTTGTACATCCAGTGGTTACTTTCTAAAACCTTTACTGAAATCCATCTAGTTTGTCATGAAATATTGTGTTAACAGAGTTGATGCTAATAGTTAATGGAACAATTTAAATGCAGATGTATTGTGAACAACACACTCAGAATGCAAAGTGAAGCTCTGTCTCAGTGCCCACCACACCAAGTTGTATCTTAACATCTGGAAAAACTGACTAAGTAATGCTGATTTTTGTTTGCTAAAATCGCTTTACTGTGGCAGCCATCTTGAATCAGATCAACTCCAGAAGCTAGTCCATTTTAAATGTTCAACAAATGATTGAAAGTTACATGAAGAAGGGAAGTCTGAGATAGCCATCATTGTATGTTCCCAAACAATGACTAAATTAATGATCTGCATTTAACCCATCACACGTGAGATATACGCAGGTGAAGCAGTGGGCAGCTATGTAAGCTGCCCGGGGAGCAGTTTAGGGATTAGGTGTCTTGCTCAGAGACACCATGACATGTGGGAATGGCTGGGAGTTGAACTGCAAATTACTGGTCCCAAGTCGGCTGCCCTCCCTCTTCCCCATCTCGGCCCCAATACACCAAGAAAAACAGTTTGCTCATTTATTTTATTTATTTTTGCTAAAGAGTCAGATACACAACCTCACACACACATACAAACACACAGGTGTGGGCACTTATCTGCTAACGGCTAATAGCGAAGATAACTTTTTGTTTAGCAGATTAGCATTTTTGGTAACTTTGGAAACTGTTAGCAGACCAATTAGCTTCCCTTAAATTAGGTTTTGCCCATTTTAACTCTAACAAAATTCACACATTTGCTCCTGTCTGTTGTGGGCGTGTCTCAAAGAGTCCGTTAAGCACCATATGTGTACATGTGATGAGATGTGATTGGTCGACACAGCAGCAGCTAACTGACCAGCACTGTGTAACTCTCAAGTTTTGAGTTGTGTTCGCCAAGTGAAACACACATTACACACACAGACAAGAACCTGAACAGTCTTTTTCATAAAATTGACCAAAAACAAGAACATTCTGATCATTATCCTAAAAAAAAAAAAAAAACAGCTGTATTTGTCATAAAATGTATAGTTCTATAAAACGGTATGTGTAGGATGCACAGTGGAGCTCGACGGCCTCAAAGGTGTCAATGGTTTCTTCAGCTCATTCATATGTATGTGTGAAACATGGAAAGGTGGTTTGACTACAGAAACAGCATCTTGTTTCTGCAGGTTTGTTGTCTGCAGGTTCAACATTTGTTTGATAAATTGCTTGTGCTGTCTGTTTTCCAGATATGTATTTTTTTTTACTAGGAGATAATGGGCTGTCTTGGCTTCTGCACAAACAATACTAACTTGGAAAATAGATACAAGTCCATTTTTGTGTCTTGGTTGTTTGTCCATCACTGTTTTTTTTTAGGAACTCTACCTTCATAAACAGGCAGTGATGCAGAGATCTGTGGAGGCAGAGATAAAGAATATAAACGCTCAGAATAATATTTGGCATCCTCAGTCTGCAGTCAACTCATAGATTGTCAACAGTATAAGCTTAAATTTAATTATCAAAATGTTACATTGATTATTTTTCCTTGTTCATCTCATTATTATATTATGCCCATGACATACAGGTATACTCCCTAACAGACAGATTTATAGAAATATAATATTGTCCATAAAAACACAACATTTTATTATAGACAAAAAACATTTTAGGAACAAAAGTGCAATGTTGGATATTTTGTAACAATTCAATATGAAATAAAATGCAATAAAAATATCAAATACCAAACCTGGGAAGAAACACATAACATAGCCTTAATGTACTTGATACGTACTTGATATGTTCCATGTACCTTGTACTTATCTGTATGTACCATGTTCTTACATAGAGTATAGCTGATACACATTTGGTAGTTGCCCAATGAGTGCTGGGTACACACCTGCCACGTACCTGATGTACACCAGTACACAACTGGTGACTACGTGAAATGTACCTATTACACATGTTGTGCCAAACTGGTATGTGCTGAGCACCTACCTGGTCCCTACCCAATACTTCTCTGGTATGTACCAGGGACATAACTAATACTTTTGTACTGAGTTAATTTCTGGATACCTGATATGTGGCAGGTCAGTGCCACATAGGTATTACCAGTTATAAATATTTTGCATACCCAGCAATTATCATACTTTATTTTTGTGTTACTACCTAAACATTTTTAATCAGTTAACAGAAAACTACATTGGGTAAAAGCCAATCTTACCATTTTGAGCTCGACTCGATATACAGTATATTCCACACCTATTTAAAAACTCATCTCAACTTCAGATTTTTCCCATCCATTATCAGCAACACGACCATTTGAAGTGATAGATTTGTGCAACCATTTCCTATTCTTCAGGCTGTACAAATATTCAGAAGTATAGTCTCCATTTTTTAAGAGTGACTTATCAAAAAGGTTCCACAGAAACACATAAAGGTGCCCTGCAAAACACATTTGAATGCAGAACTTCCCGGCCTCTTTTCCATGCATCAAACTGTAGTATTTATCACTCAGCATGTAGCCCAACTTTTTCTTCCCTTTTTATGTTGGTGCTGCACATTTCCATACAGTCACACTGGTGTTGATTTCTCTATCTCTTCTGGATACATGCAAGGACCTTTTTTCTGAACATTTAAATGCAATAAGTGGCTTACAATGTTGACAGGAAATCCAATTAATCTGTCTGTTCGAGTTCTGTTTCCTAATTCATTTACTGTATAGTAAGATACCATTGAGCTAATTATAGAACAACATTTAGGACAGGGTTTTTTCCAGGCACGTGGCCCATTTTGATTAAAAAATATATATTTGAAAAGCGAGAAATTACATGTAGGTGCAAGTTTTTATACAGTAGTGTAAATGAAGACATGTGAACCAACTTAACTGAATACCGTAATTAAATACGTAGCATTCCCTGAAATAATGTATACCAGCTGCTGTCTTTCATGCCAGTTTTAGACTAAAATAGTCTTATTTTGAGAAATGACAGACTTTTTGGTCAAACCTTGGTCCAAATCATCCATCCATCCATCCATCCATTATCTTTTACCCCGCTTCTTCCATTTTGGGTCACGGGGGAATCCGTGTATGGTTCGTTCTTTGGTTATTCCGTTTCGGTGGTTGCCGGTGCCCATGTCCAGCAATCACAGTGCAAGGGGCGGGGTACATCCTGAACGGGTCACAAGTCCATCACAGTGCCACATAGAGACAAACGAGATAATAATAATAATAATAATAATAATAATAATGAATTTAATTTATAACGCACTTTTCATTAAAGGACAACACCCACCATGACAGTAACAATTCACCATATTGAACTATTACTGTAGTAGAATATTTCGTCTATTTTCATTTTTGCATTTGGGCCAGGCGAGGGTTAAAAAAAAACAAAAAAACAACCGAGTCCCGAATGAATCCGGAAACGCGGCCGAAAAGTGTCGAAGTGTGGAGTGACTTTTGTCACGTCTCCACCCAGAAGGAAGGGATGAGTTTCCATGGAGGTTTATGAGAGTGAGAGTAAAACTGCATATTTCCTGGTGCATTTTTGTGTACAGCTGGACCAGTGCTCTGTTTTTATTTTTTATTTATTTTATAGACCTTTTTAATAAGATATAACACCGCTGCGACTGTTGCTGGCTGCTCTCCTCTCCTCTGCCCAGAGAGGAGCGAGCCGCGCGGCTTCTCCCGTCTTCTCCCTGGCTCCCCGTTCCGCTGCGTCAGCTTTGAAGTTCGTGCCGGGGCTCGGTTCTGTCCCAGCCTTGTTGCTGGAGCACGGGGAAGCATGGGAGAGCATGCGCGCTCAGAGCTCCACGCCGCGGCTGCCTTTCTACTCCCGACCTGTCTGGTCATGGGAGAGAAAAAGCCGATGCGGAAATTAATTTGTCGCGATCAAGCGAATTAAACTAGTATGTCTACGTGGATGCTGCTCAGAATATGACAGACATCAGTGAGCGACCGCTTCTCTTTTTTTTTTCCTCTCTTAAGGGCGAGATACACTCGAGCGTCCTCACGATACGCCAATACGCAGCGTACGTACGCCCCGTACGCAGCGTAGCCCCGCGTAGCCCCTCAGGGCAAGTACGCGCAAAGGTATTTTTTTACTACGCATACGCGATCCGCGTGCGCGATACGCGGTGTCTGACCTAAACTTCCCCGGCGCCGGACTGTTTAAATTCCCCTTCTTTATCGCTGATCGGGCCTTTTCTTTTGTTTTTTTGCCTAAAGTCAAGTAACCGCTTCTTCCTCCGTTCACTCGATGAATGAAATGAATGAATTCAGGTCCTACCTGGGTGCGCGATGTTTTATATATTCCCTGGTGGGCTGTGGTGGGCTGTGGGCTGCAGGAAAAGCACTCCGTGCTCAGCTGCTCATATTACAACAAGGAGAACGCGAGCGTTTGGAGCGAAAAACTAGCGGAAGTGACGATCGGAAGTGACGGTACGGAGGAAATGACGTTAGAATTTGGAGCGAAAACACGAGAATCTACGCGAGAACGAAAGCCGAGTGTAGCAGCGGCTCCGTATACGCGCGTATACGTCCGTATACGCGCGTATACGGAGTCTGCAGATACACTCGAGCGTCCTCACGATACGCCAATACGCAGCGTACGTACGCCCCGTACGCAGCGTAGCCCCGCGTAGCCCCTCAGGGCAAGTACGCGCAAAGGTATTTTTTTACTACGCATACGCGATCCGCGTGCGCGATACGCGGTGTCTGACCATAAACTTCCCGGCGCCGGACTGTTTTGTATGTTACACAAATGAAATAAATTCCCCTTCTTTATCGCTGATCGGGCCTTTTCTTTTGTTTTTTTGCCTAAAGTCAAGTAACCGCTTCTTCCTCCGTTCACTCGATGATTGAAATGAATGAATTCAGGTCCTACCTTGGTGCGCGATGTTTTAATATCCCCTGGTGGGCTGTGTGCTGCAGGAAAAGCGCTCCCTGTTATTATTTTTATTTCTGAGAGAACTTTTTATAACATATATAGTAGAAACAGCGCATCAGAACACCGCAGAAGTCTGAGCGAGCTGCTCATGTTGAAGGTTTCACTTTCAACTAGGTTTCACATTCAGCTGACTGAGCGCTGTCAATCAATTCAGTAGGCGTGTCAGCAAGTGACCAATCAGCGTGCTCAGTTGTCCCCTTCGTGTGCAGCAGCTCATATTACAACAAGGAGAACGTCTGAGCTGAAGTCAGCTGAAGTGAAGCAGCCGCTCCGTATACGCGCGTATACGTCCGTATACGCGCATATACGGAGTCTGCTTCACTGTATCTCGGCCTTCAGTGTATCTCGGGCTTTAGAGCAGCGGTCATGGAAGTTGATGAAGGCTTATTATAACTCCGCCTGTAACTCCAAGGCGGAATCTTTAGTGATGTGAATGCCCATATTTGGAGAGGGGCAGATCTTCCCGGAGCTTCTGCTAAAATCTGCTATAAATCATGAAATAATACATTTAGCGTTATTTCTCTACAATATAAATAAACGCTCCTGTATTATTTTTAAATAAACTAATAAATATTAATGGC
>JBBPBX010007562.1:52302-64870 GCA_038048925.1 Garcialebias charrua | reverse complement strand
TTTAAAGGGGACCACACATTCAAAATTCACTTTTTAATGTTTTTTTTACTCAACTTTGGGTATTTACTTCATAAAAAAACAGTCCTTGTGCCAAAAAAATGCACCCAGTGGTTTATTTACTCTAAGTAGATTTATTTAACTGTGATAAGTTAGGTTTCGGTTTGAAATCATCGCGACAACCCACCTCGAACCTGAGTCCAGCCCCTCACCTAGCAACCCCTGGTTAGGCTCAACCCACTTCTGTATTAAACACATGACTGTTGTTTTTCATGATTTCATCTCATCTTTTGTTTATATGTTCTTAATTTCATGTGTACAGCACTTTGTTGCAGCTGCGTTTTTTTAAATGGCTTTATAAATAAAGTATAATTGTTATTTTTATGTTTTAGTTCAATTTTTAGTGTATTTGCGATCGCTCCCAACGCGCAGCCGGCATAAATTAAACGAGCGGACCCCCGCCGTAGGGACCCGCGGCAACGGGACCCTCTTCTGGCGCGATGGAGCGGAGCTTCAACTGTACAGCCTCGCTGCTGCCTCGAAGCAGCCTCACAGCAGCGAGGACCTTCTCCTTACGGATTAATTTACGGGAGACACTTGGTGAACTTTGTGTGTGTCTTGACTGGAACAGCGATAACTCCCAAAATCTCCGCGTGCAACGAGCGGAGCTGGCGAACACCGGAAGAGGAACAAGCTAACATTAGCATCGGATTCGGGTGGTCTAATGCTAAAAGGAGCAGCAAATTGCGGCGCGCTCAGACGGGTTTCGGTAAGTTATCTTAAGCTAGCACTAACAGTAAGTCAAATGAGTAATAAAAAAAGAGCTAATTTTAAAACAACAACACATTACAGATACTGGCTGTTACAGAGGGCGTAAACAGATCGTTGAAGGGCGTGGACTTCAGAACTTGTATCAGAAACCGGTCGTTCAAAACGAAAGTTAAAAATGGCAGAATTAAAAAGGGTATAATTAATTATCTAAGAATTATTTTGTGTATTAAAATGAATTAATATTGTCAAGATAGCACACAGACATAACATAAAAATTTTAAATACTTACATGTGGTCCCCTTTAAATGTTATTAATTTCATGTGTATAGCACTTTGTTGCAGCTGTGGTTGTTTTAAATGGCTTTATAAATAAAGTATAATTATTAATATTACGTTTTTATTACAATTTTATCGTATTTACGCAACTTCCGGTCGTTTCCGGTCGCCATTTTACAATTGTCTACTGCGGTCAATGGAGCTCTAGACGCTCCTGTCAGCTGGCTCTAGGACGTGTGTCCGTTCAGGGTTGCCTCATACGGATAAATTTGCTGGAAACACTCGGTCAACCCTGTGGACGTCTCAGGCCCGGAGGAGCAGCCGCCGATCGCCCCGTGATCGCTCCAACAACGCCGCCCGACATGCTAACGACAGCAGCTAACAGAGCAGCTAACACAGGCGAAGACACCGAGCCGACATGCCGCGGAGGGGCCATCTGCGGCCGGGAGCTCGCCGCAAATGTCCGCCTGGCAGTCGGGGGACACCGAGCTAACGCGGAGATACAAAGCCGACAGCCTTTTTGAATGAACTGACATGCTAACCATTGCTGCTAATGGCGGGGCCTAACCGTAGCTAACGCCGAGCAGTTGTTTTGGATGGAGGATTATCGCGGAGAAACGGCTTTCAGTAAGTTTTTTTTTTTCTGGCTCCAAATGTATGAAGTTAAGAAGCTAACAGTCATTCTTTTAAACAGTTTTGACCACGTGTGTGCGTGTGGAGCGTAAAGCCCGAGATACACTGAAGCAGACTCCGTATACGCGCGTATACGGACGTATACGCGCGTATACGGAGCCGCTGCTACACTCGGCTTTCGTTCTCGCGTAGATTCTCGTGTTTTCGCTCCAAATTCTAACGTCATTTCCTCCGTACCGTCACTTCCGATCGTCACTTCCGCTAGTTTTTCGCTCCAAACGCTCGCGTTCTCCTTGTTGTAATATGAGCAGCTGAGCACGGAGTGCTTTTCCTGCAGCCCACAGCCCACCACAGCCCACCAGGGAATATATAAAACATCGCGCACCCAGGTAGGACCTGAATTCATTCATTTCATTCATCGAGTGAACGGAGGAAGAAGCGGTTACTTGACTTTAGGCAAAAAAACAAAAGAAAAGGCCCGATCAGCGATAAAAAAGAGGAATTTATTTCATTTGTGTAACATACAAAACAGTCCGGCGCCGGGGAAGTTTAGATCAGACACCGCGCATCGCGTATGCGAATCGCGTATGCGTAGTAAAAAAATACTTTTGCGCGTACTTGCCCTGAGGGGCTACGCGGGGCTACGCTGCGTACGGGGCGTACGTACGCTGCGTATTGGCGTATCGTGAGGACGCTCGAGTGTATCTCGCCCTTAAGGAAGCTGGGGGAGCTCGGACGGGTGCGAGCTGATGCTAAAAGACGAAGGCAGGCTTTGACCAGCTCAAAGTAAGACATTATATTTTTTATTTATTGTACAGTACTGTATTCATTTACTGTACAGTTCTGTGCATGTTTATGGCCTAGTATGTCTGCTTGTTCAGTCTCATGCCATTAAATATGTGTGCAACGCTCCGTTAGCGGTATAGCCGCGGCCTATGTCAGAAACGCGGACCTACGACAGGCAGGTGTTTTTGGTCCGCGAGGTACGACAACATCAACCTAAGTCACACCCGTAGGTCCCAATCCCTGACGTAACTCGAGGGCTTCCTGTATGGTAGACTGTGTTGCAAAGTGACATTATCCTGTCCATATCAGATACCCAGTAAAAACTTGGTATATACTCTGGTAAGGTTTCTTCTCCTTTTGAACTGCTCCCTTCTTCAGGGGTCACCACAGCAAAATGAGTCGCACGAAGACTTGGCAATTATTTTTACGCTGGATGCCCTTCCTGACACAACCACAGACCATCGAGCTACCACAGCCCTCTATGTGGAGCAGAGAGCCTCTATCTAGGCGCCCGGGGGAGCGCATGGTGGGGGTTTAAAAACACATGTGTTTTCATTGGCTTTTAAACCAGAATGAGTTCACATCTCTGTTTTAATGTTGTATTATTTTACTTGTGATGTTCTGATATTTATATGATTGAGATTGATTGTTTTTATTGTTTTGTGCTTGTTTTTATTCTTGTACAGCACTTCGGACGGCTGCTGCTGTATTTTTAAGTGCTTTATAAATAAACTGGTATGGTATGGTATGGTATGGTTAAGGGCCTTGCTCAAGGGCCCAGAGTGGGGCAAATGAGGGCGAAGACAGGTTTCGGTGCTTCACCAATCCCACCCATATGTTTGATGTTGTCGGTACCGGGAGTTGAATTAGCGGTCTTCCGATCACAGGCCCACCCTCTCTAACCTCTGTGCCACCAGTCCTGTACATACTCTGAATACTGATCTGTATGTATTAATACCAAAAGTTTAAAACATCTGCGCTTTCATTCCATCTCCTAAAAGATTCAGCTTCACAACAATAGCTAAATTCTCTCGAAAACATTATATTGATCCTCTGTCTAAAATGTGAATATTTGGAGTTTTTGCAAAAGAAATTGACTAAATAAACCTGTTTGCTTTAGCTGCCACATATTCAGAAGTTTCATGATGGCTTCAAAATTTTAAGAATCGTCTTTTTTTTTGGTTTGTTTTGTTGTTTTCTTGACTTCTCGTTCCAGGATGACTCCAGTAATCAACTTCCTGAATGACACCCTTAAATCTGAATGTGAGAGTGCTGGTTTGGTTTCTCTCACAGTGGTCTGGTTGAGCTACACAATACAGGTAGTCCCCGATTTACGAGCGAGATCCGTCACAACGAGGCGCTCGTAAACCGGAAATCTCGTAATTTGGAACGGCCGCCATTTCGCTCGTAAATCCGGAAATCCGCTCGTAAATTGGAACGGTTTTCGCTAGCGCACCTAAAAACACTCTATTTTCATCTAAAAACTACTTTTGAGTGCATAAAAATGATCGGAAACGTGTGTTTATATGCTTAACTTGCTAACTGAAGTGAAAAAACACATGAAAACTCAGTATTTTTTTCGTTTTTTCCAAAAATGTGCAGCTCGTAAGTCTGGAACCTCGCAGATCAGAGCGCTCGTAAATCGGGGACTACCTGTAGATGATGATAGTTTTCTCAATCTGAATGGAAATTTAGAGGGCTGTTATGGAAACTTTCCTGTGTTTCCTTCTAAACTGTCCTCTAATCATGGTTTATTTTGGTCTGCTTGATTGGAGGAGTTCCTTTTCGACTGTGCATAAATTACATTTCAGAGGAAGTTTCCCAAAGTTCAGCCACGTACAGAAAACTAACAAGTTCAATCCAGGATAGTATCTAGGTGGACAAACAGGCTGAAAACAAACGGGTGAATAGAAAGATTTTGGTTAAAGTAAGGAACAAATGACACCACAAAGCCTCTAGTCCGATAATGAAACTTACATCTGTACCAAGATCATAACCAGGCCATCACAAGTGACTGCATTCCCAAAGCCAGACCAATTATATGCCAGATCTTCTTCACAATAAAATTAATATTTTTAAGGCTGGAACTTGGTCATAATGTACATCCCATTTGTGTTGGTGTTTATTGTGCTTATTTTGCATACATGTAGATGAGCATTTGCTACTCTTGGCTGCATTGGGGCCCTGGTGTTAGCTATGCCAAAGAAAAAATAAGTTTGAGCATCTAAATAGAAGACAAAGCTGCTTTTGTAGTGAAGTGACACCAAGTGATCTGTTTTACACTGTATTGGTTTGTTAAGTGTCCTTGGGTGTCCTGAAAGGTGCTTTTAAATAAAATTATTATTATTATTATTATTATAAGTGTGAAGATAACCTACCGTATTTTTCGCTGTATAAGTCGCACCTTTTTGCATAAATTTGCAAATCCTATGACTTATACACTGAAGCAACTAATAAACATTTCCCCCCCATATTTATAACCCAATTTTTGGCTGAGATCTGATGATTTCACTCATTCTGACATGGAAAATATTGAACACTACCATTTTCAGCCACTAGAGGGCCCACAACTAATATGGCAAGCCAAGTGTCTCATTAATAGGTAAAAGTGGCTATTAATGAGGCACTTGGCTTGCTTACAAAGCCACCTTCGTCTCGCTCCGGAACTCCTGGAGCAAACATCAAATCAGCTGCATTTTGCCGCGCTGCCCAGGCAAAATGCAGCTGATTTGACTGTTAAAGTGCATTTATTAAGGAAAAGTTCAACTGAGACACACCTTTACTATAATGTCAAGCAAACAAATAATTGTTTTTAAGTGTTAATCTTGTCAAATTCTTGTTAAAGTCCTCCCGCGCGCACTCCCACGGCCGCCATTTGGCAGCCAATCAATTTTTGGCACAACACCGGCCCATGTTTCCAGGTGGTCAGCGATGACGCATAATAGATGCAACTAATACAGCAAAGCAACTTTTTTTTTTTAACGTTATTAGACAATTTTCGACTGATGCGACTTATATGGCGCTGTGATGTGTATGGCAGCAAGTATGGTACATTTGGGGGGTTGATTTTGACTGTTATTCCCCCCCACACACACAATTTCATTGTGGTTTTTGCAGGGCCACACACTTGCAATGTTGGGATTTTGAACATGTTTTTAAAAATTGCAAGAAATATCTCAAAATGGAATTGTCGCAGGTACAGTATATAAGCCCATCTTGAACCTTTCTCGATTTAGTTTCTGAGAATCAGAAATTGTGAGAAACATTAACCTCAAGAGGGGTTGGAGACCAAAGAAGTTGACCTTCCTAACACTCTGGGAGTGTGTTGATGTTGCAAATCCGTTGAAACACTGTGCCCAAATTGCAACACAATTATTTGTACAACATTCCTGCAATATGTATACAGGTATATCCTCCTGGGAATTCTACTGCAGAAAAACTAATAAATCACTGTGAAAACTTGTGAGTGGTCGTACAATTTTGGGTCACTAACCAGTCGCTGCCCATTGAAATACAAGCTGTAATGAAGGTCAACTGGACATGTGTAACAAACAAAACCACACAGTTTACCTAATTTTGAAGTAAAGGCATTAACGTGATCAACAGTGCACAAAAATCACAAACTAAAGTCAATGCTATACTATTAAGAAAAAAGCTTGGGTCTTGTCTAATTGCTACAATTTCCATGCAGCGCTATCAGAGGGAAAAAACATTCACACTAACATCTAAAAAACAAGTAAAGAACATTCTTACTTTAGCTAAAGGTTATTCAAAAACAATTATTGATTCACTTACAGTTTAGTAAACAAATAATGTTTAATAACTTCAAGACCTGGTTAAAGTGATGAAGAGAAAAAAAAATCCCTGTAAAATCTGCCCCATTGTTGTTTTGGTTTCTATGGCACAAAATAAGAGGGACCAACTATGAAACTGTTTTAGTGAAAGTCTTTGAAAATATTTGCTTGTCAATTCAACATAAGTACTGTACAAAAAAACATTTTTTTATTATTATTTTCATTTTAGAACATGTTTTGAACCAAATAAATCTTTTTTTTAATTAAATGGTTGTTTGCATGAGGATACAAGGCAAACACGCAGCAGAAATCATTTTCAAAACTACCTTGAATAGTGTTGACGAGGCCTATATGTTTACTGATTGTTGAAATCTAACCAAAATTAAAAGTACCACTTTATAATAAGGCTCCCCTTATAGATGGCTAATACATAGTTATTAATTCCTCTATAAACACTTTGTAAATCATTAATAATTGTTTATTAAGCATTAGTTAAGGGGAACAGAGACAGAACTGACCAGTTCTTTGCCAAATAGTGAGCCAAATCTGTTCACCTATATATTTCATCTAGTTGTTATATTAAACATTTCACACTGTTACTACCTTGTAAGTACAATAAGCATTTGTAAACCTATTTCTTTAGCATATAATATTGTACTTCATCACTGCATTATAAAGTCAAAGTCAACTTTATTGTCAAAACTGCAATATGTACAGGACATACACAGGATTGAAATTGCATTTCTCTGTCCCTCGGTGCAACAGTAAACATTTAAACACTAAAACATTTAATAAACATAAGCATAAAATGAAATAATAAAAGTGTAATACTGTCCTGAGTTTTTGCATAGTAGTTTTTGCATAGTAGTAGTATGAAAGTATGAAAAGTTACACCAACACTAAAACACTAAACATTTAATAAACATAAGCATAAAATGAAATAACAAAAGTGTAATACTGTCCTGAGTTTTTTGCATAGTAGTATAAAAGTGTAAAAAGTATATCTATAAAATAAAATGAAAGTTCTGGCATTGACATTTGTAATAGAGTGACAAAGCAGCATATGAAGTTTATGTACACAGTATATGTATGAGGTAGTTGATATTGGTATAGAGGTAAAGTGGCATATGCAATAAGGCTAGTAAATATATATATATATATATATATATATATATATATATATATCTGTAATATATATATATATATATATATCAGCAGTAGTGTAGATATAAAAAGTAGTGTAAATGTAAACAGTAGTAATAATTGTAACCAGTAGTATTGAATGAAAACAGTAGTAATAAATGTAAACAGTGAATGTAAACAGTAGTATGACTATACTGTAGGCAGTAATGTAATACACATTAGTGCAAATATGAGAAGTAGTGCAAACTGAATAAGCACATGACCGTGAGTTGAGTGAATAACCCGTTTTGATGACACAGAGTCCGGTGTTAAAATCTTTGTGTTGTGTGGTGGTGTGTGAAAGTTTTTGTGATTAAAGCAGTACAAGTGGGAGGGGAGGCAGAGCAGGTAGAGAGTTTAGCATCCTGACTGCCTGATGAACAGAGCTGTCATTTAGTCTGCTGTTTCGAGCCTGGAGACTCCTCAGTCTCCTCCCTGATGGCAGCAGGCTGAAGCAGCTGTGTAGTGGGTGTGTGGGATCACCTGCCATGCAGAGGGCTTTCCGAGTGAGGCGGTTGCTGTGTAAGTCCTGTAGTGTTTAAGTATAAGTATCTACAATTAATGTTATATCCTATATCAGAATACAGTATTATATTTATTAGCCATCTATAAGGGGAGCCTTATAGTAAAGTGGTACCAAATTAAATGTTCCTCTTTAGATAAGTTGGGCACAAAAATTTGACTTTAAAAACCATGCTTAACTCCTCTGCCTCAGAAACAAGTGAGTTTGTGATGGGACAGTCTCAGAAAACAAGGATGCTGACCCCAAACGTCCTTGGTGTTTGTCACAGCAGCAAACCTGAATCATGACCTATAAAAGCTGTTCCCACAGAGATTTGTGATCATGACTCGTGTCTGTCATAGTAATTAAAGTGAGATGGGTGACAGGTAGTATTCATGCACAAACAGATTACAAACGCATCTTTCAGCAGTCACCTGGGCAAACCTCGAAGAGGAATTCATGAGCTCACGCAGTGGTGTTTTCACTGCACGGATCAGCTGTTTGAAGACAGCCAAGGAGATGCCGGTCCAAAAACACTGCCCTGCCCGGATTCATTCCTGAAGGTGACTAAATGTTTATCATCGTGAGAGCGTAGGAAATTATGATTGGAAATAACGAAACAATTTAAAGATGAGTAACTGAATGAGGTCACTCGTCTTTAACCATTACACCGGGGCAGTGAAGCAATCTGAGCAGAAAACAGAAAATGTACGTATCTTTGAATTACAAAACCATGTCTACATGAGAAAAGTTGAGGTTTTAATGCTTCATACACTATCAAAGAAGCATCATTGCACCAGTGCCCGTATGATGACTTTGGCCTAAAAAGGCCAGAACACTGAATAGGGAGAGGAAGGAATGTTTGGATAGATGTTAACAAATGAGACTGTTCATTTATCCAAGTTTCCACAAGATCCATGGAAAAACATTGCAGTTATAAATTAAAGCTCTATTATTCATCCTATTGTGTCCAAAGTTTTGAACTAAAATCATATAATGTTGAGAAATGACTTGTAACCATTTTGGTCAAATCTTGGAAGTGCATTTCTGCGTGATCTCGTCAGACACGGAGATGTTGCATCCAGTATGTGTTGTGAATGACTCTCAGCTACTACCACATCAAACTTCATATCAATATGTATCCATAACTGACTGAGTTACAAGTGGTGTAGTCTACATTTTTGTAGTGGGTATACTGTGCTTAGAAACCAAAGTACACTGGTTAGTACAATGTAATCGTCAACTTATTTAGATTTTTAAGCATATTTAGCATTTCCAAATTTCTCTGATGCTTATATTTGTATAAAGGATCAACAAACTTTGTACAACAGTTGGCTTTGTATTAAAAACATGTTACAGAATTTATAAAACAGTATCAAAGCAAAGCAGATAGATTGCATTTACTGTAACTGCCGTTTAACATATCAATGACACGTGTCTAATGATATGTCATGTATCATTGGGCACTTTTAAGTGGGTATCCAAAATTCTTAAGCTTTTCTAGTGGGTACCTGTATACTCCGTACACCCAAGTATCAGCACTGGTTACAGCCATTTGTGTGTTTTGTAAGGTGTGGCAAACATTTTGAATTAGGGTGAATAAGAAAGTTAAAGGTTCACTATGTAATTTCTGTAGAACGCTGGGACTTAGAAAAATTTTCATCAGGTAAAAGCATTCTGCTCCCTCCCCTCAGAGCCATATATGACTCTGAGGAGGAGCCACAGTCCGTCCTCTGTTGAACTTGAGTTCTGCAGCTCCGCCCCCTGCTGTGTGTCCGCTCTGAGCGCTTCAATATTCTGTGATTATATGTTAATAAAACGTTCTAAAAAATATAATAAAACCATGAATCACTGGTCCTACAACACAAAAACCAGCAGAAATCAGCAGAGCTTCACGAAGCAACGTTGGACATGATTTAATTCGCTCGTGACTTCCTCATTCCTGTGAGTGAAGGATGAAGCGATCACTTGACTTTTGGCAAAAAAACAAAATAAAAGTCCAGCTCTGGGATGAAGAAGGGATATTTAATACATTTGTGTCACATACAAATCAGTCCTGCATCGCTTTGCAATCCTTTGAATGAGAATGTGCGCGGCGCTGAGGCTGGGACAGGCGGGGGCGTGGGTTGGGGCGTGACAAACAACTCTGTTTTTATTGGCTGGTCATTGTCCGGGTCACTCTGTGTTTTTAGTGTTTTTATAAATGCTGATAGAGAAGCAAGGGGACTATAGTTTTTTTCAGAGATTACTTTGTCTAACATCAGTCTGTCAGTAGATAGTGACAGAGTGAAGAAATATGTTAAAAATATATTGTTTGAAACGTTACAGACTACATTACAAAGTTACATAGTTTAGCTTTAATCAATTGTAGATGAAAGTGTGGTGACTGATTTTTGGATGTTTCATTAAAGTTTGTCCAGTAGTTGTGAGATATTTTGCTATCAGATAGAGTTGCCACAGTGCAAAATTGGGTAAAATAAAAACAATTGTGGCAACAACAAAAAAGAAAGAACTTGTGTGATCTGTTAGTATGTGGAGTGTGTGTTGCATATAATGATTACATCAAAGTTCAGGCTCAATAATCCAGGTTTTAAAAAAATCCAACATAATTCAGTCAGGTCAACTGGACGGCTTATTTTTTTGTTGAGACGTTTCGTCCTTCATCCAAAGGACTTCCTCAGTCCAAGAAGCTACAACAAACTCAGTCCCACAAGAAGCACACCCACATAGTGGACCAACCAGTTTGCTGGTGACAAGATGGTTTATGGAGCCCGCCCTCTCCTCCATTGATTCCTCTGAGGCAGCCATAGCCAAAGTGATCCAAAACATCAAAGTCCATGCTGAATGATCCAGGTAAAAAATCCAACAAAGTTAAGTCAGGTCATTTGGACGGTTTCTTATTTTTTTGTTGAAACATTTTGTCCTTCATTGGCCGGTTGGCCCACTATGTGTGTGCTGATGAAGTCCTTTGGACGAATAACAAAATGTTTCAACTAAAAAACAAGAAACTGTACAGATGACCTGACTTAACTTTGTTGGGCATCTAATGATTACAGTACATTCCTGAATATTTCAATAATATTTGAGATATTTTGTTATTTTGTAAGCAGGCATTATTGATGAAGGGTAGTTACATGAGTTTAAAACACCTAAAAATTAGGGGTGCACCGATTGCAGTTTTCTGGCTGATCACCGATCTCTAAAAAGTCTTACCTGCCAATACCAATTTTGTTTGATTAGCGACACTGTCAGGTGTTATAAGGTCACAATGCACCTTCAATTTTCCTATTTTATTTTATTGAAAAACATACCCTTGAACAATCCTAGAAACAATATAAACTTGTTTTAACTGTCCATGAGGTAGTGCTCTGAAACACAAATGAAGTTCAGACAATTGTTGTTAAAACTAAAAAAAAGAAATCTGTAAAATTGGTTTCTCGTGTAAGCATTGTTATGGCCTGGCCGATCACCCAAAATTAAGGAAATCGGCTAGCCAATAAATCGGATGGCCAATTTATCGTTGCACCCCTACTAAAAAGTAGGGCTGTGTAATAATATCGATTTTGCGATATATATAGATTTTTTTCTTTCCTAGAAAAAAATTGATATTCATCCGCAAGTATCGTAACATCCAACTGTCACCCTGCTCACTCACTGCTTGCTTCGCCGGGAGAGTGATTAGGTCATCCAGCCACTATGTCGCTGTAGAGCATTTATGCCAAGTTACCTGCCTAGTAGATACTTGATTTACACAGAAGAAGTGCGGGCAGTGTAATGGCGGCGAATATCATTCCAGCACCCTCTTGCTTTAAAGCAGATGTGTGGGCGCACTTTGGCTTCAAAAAGAAGAAGGATAGCGACTTTATGGATAAAACTCTAGCGGTCTGCATAGTTGGTGCTTTTAATCAGTTTTCAGTTAAACTAATTCAATCCAAGTCTATAACAGTCACAAAATGTCACCAAAATCACTCTATCCCTCTAAAATCTTTCAGAAACTTGCAAAAGTGTATTGAATTGTATCGTTTGCTAAATATCGCAATATATATCGTATCGTGAGCAGAATATTGTGCATCGTATCGTATCATGAGATTATTTTATCACTACAGCCCTACTAAAAAGTACGACAGAGCTTTAGGGCCATGCTAAGAAAAAATAAATAAAAAGCCATAAAATTACGAGCATGAAGTCCTATTATTACGAGAATAAAGTTGGACAAGACTTTTTGTAGCTCTCGTTTTTTTCTTCTTCCCACGAGTCGGATCCACAACGCGACCTGTCAATCAATCCAGTAGGCGTGTCAGCAAATGACCAGTCCGAAGCTAAATGAGTCATTATCCGAACTACGACACGATAAAGCAGATTTACCACATGTGGTAAAAATGAAGAATGCTGAGCATCTTGTTAAGTTAGACTTTGAAAGTGGTTTTACAAATAAGGAGATAGTTAATCTGTTAGCACGTCAGCATCAGATTATTATCAGTATCCGGACTTAGAACCTGCTTCCAGTAAGGTGGTATGCTCTGATGGGTTGCAGCGCAGTGCTTTGTAGGCAAGGCGCATTTACCGGTAGATTCAGATTGGTCATTTGCTGACATGCCTACTGGATTGATTGACAGGTCGTGTTGTG
>JBBPBX010007562.1:39161-52251 GCA_038048925.1 Garcialebias charrua | reverse complement strand
TAGGAAATGAGAGCTGAAAAAAAAATCGTACTCTCATAATATTGACTTTATTTGACTTTATCTCGTAATACTAGGAATTTATTCTCGTAATTTTATGGATTTTTTTTTTTTTACGTGGCCCTACAGCTCCGTCCTAAAAAGTAAGATTTAACCTAACAATTTTTTAGAAACTGTGCGGAAGAAAAATTCCAGACCAATAGACACACATAAAACTAAATACATGTAGTCCCTGACTTAGGAACAAGTTCCGGACCTACGGGCCGTTCGTAAGTCGCAAATAAAGTAAGTCGGATCACATACCAAAAAATAATAATTTAATCAATAAATAAATGTACAGTACTGTACAGTTACCAAGCACTTAGCCTATCCTAACACAGTTTTTAAAGATGGAGTGAGTTGAATGTCTCCCTTTCACATAAAGGGAGCTAGCTCCCTTTATGTGAAAGGAGCCGGCTAGGGAGGAGGGAGACAATTCAACTCACTCCTTCATCTTTAAAAACTGTGTTAGGATAGGCTAAGTGCTTGGTAACTGTACAGTACCGTACATTTATTTATTTGTAAAAATAAAAAAAAGTATAAGATACGTGACTTAAAGTCAGAAACGTAAGTCGAGGGCGTCGTAAGTCGAGGACTACCTGTACTGTACTGTTAAAACATAAAAATAACCAAGAACAGTTATTTTACAAGAGACAAGCCTTTAACTATACAGTAGAAGGGTTTCCAGGTGCCAGGAAGCTTCATTTAAATGAAGTAGCTGTTAACTCACCTGACAAGGCCTGTCAGGTGGGACCTCTACCAAAAGTGAGACGATCTCACTGGAAGCACTCAGCTCTCGGAAATATGTCCCACCTCGTCTTCAGGCTCGCACGTGAGGAAAACGACCTCATCTGAGGACTCGCATGCAAACCCTAAACGATTTGGTACGTGAAAGCACACGTCCACATTTTGTTGTTCAAGCTTTAGTTGGAACATCGCGAAACGAGAACACCCTTGAGCTCTTGTAAAGGTCATAAATCATCTCTAAAAAAAAATGAGTTTTTATGTGTTTGGTGATTCAGAGTTAATGTGGAAATATGTAAATGTTTATGTGGGTTGCAAAGGAAGTCATTTGGAAGTCATTAACTCTTCCCAGACCTCCCATCGACACACAGTCCCAGAAAGTAATCTCAAGATATACAAGAGCTTATTCATCATTTTTTATTATAATAAGATGGTTGCCACAGCTAATCAACAAAAAAAATTATCTGTTAATTTCATAGATATTAAGCTAAAATTTGCTGTGCCAGTAACACACTTATCACCAACACATAGGCCAAGCCTTAAAGTTTGATATTTTGGTTGGCAAAAACTTTTGGGATTTATTTAGTTATTTGTTTTGCTAGTTTCTCATTTTATTTTCCATTTTTCCAAACTAGGTGATTTTTTTCTGATTTTCCATTTGCAAAAAAATAATATAATAATAATTGTTGTATCTCTTGTTTTTTATAGTTTAAGTGAAAATATGTGCTGTATTCTTAAACTATCATTTAAAAAAAAATCTGGATTTGTGCAAACAGCTGACTTATTCTTTATCATAGCAATACATAGTATGTACCGATTAAATACCAGCTTTTGTACCACACTATTAAAATGGCACATACCTAAGTATTAGTTAAAAATTAATGACACACGTTGCCATTTTTTTACACTACAATGCATTCTGGGTAAATGATGTAAACAGGTTTGCTGAGTTGCAAGCTTCCTTCTGGTTGAATATTAATTTTGGAAATCATCTGACGTTTAGCCCTTTAATTTGAACTGCGCATTGACAGAGAGGAGAATGAAGAAATGACTTAGCTATCTTGTTAGCTCCTGGGCTCATATACATGGCATTAGCTCCAGGGCACATTAGCTTCAGTGCTAACATAAATAGCTTTAGCTCCAGAGCAAATGAAGTTAGCTCCATTGGTAACTTATCTAGCGTTTTATATATGTAGCGTTAGCTCCCAAGCTAATAAATTAAACATTGCAAGTTGATAACATTTGATCGTGTCAACCAACAAATTGTGCATAAGGACTAACACAAAATATACTGTTGTCACATGTAGAAAGAAAGGTGTCAGGAGGAGACAGAGGGAGAAAGGTAAAAAATGATGGAAAATGTGGAAACAATGACAGGCAAAGTTGGAGAGCTGGCTGACATGATGCAGAGAAGGAAGGTAGATGTTTTATATGTCCAAGAGACCAAGTGGAAGGCTCTGTTAAAGGCTCTGGGTTAAGAAAGAGCTTCCAGATGACTGGGCTACTAGAGCAACAGCAAGAAGACAGGTAGAAAGGTACTTGGTGTGTCATCTGGACAGAGAATGGATGGTAAGGAAACCTGGTGGTGGAACAGTGAAGTGCAGGAATCAACTCAAAGAAAGAGGTTAGCCAAGAAGAAATATGACAGTGAGAGGACTAAAGACAGGAGACAGGAATATTAGGAGATGTAATGTAGAGCAAAGAGGGAGGTAGCTAAAGCAAAGATGAAGGCATATGAAAAAGTGTATGGGAGGCTGGACACTAAAGAGGGTGAGAAGGACTTGTACCAAATGGTGAGACAGAGATATCAGGCTGGAAAGGATGTGCAGCAAGTTAGGCTTGTTAAAAATAGAAATAGTAAAGTTCTAACAAGTGAGGAGAGTGTGACGGTAATATGGAAGGAGTAATTTAAAGAGCTAATGAATGAAGAGAATGAAAGAGAAAGAAGAGTACTGTATAGGTCATAGAAGCTGTGGACCAGGAAGTGGGAAAGATTAGTGAGGGTGAAGTCCAGAAAGCTCTGAAAAGAATAAAGAAGTGGAAGGCAGTAGGACCTGATGACATACCAGTGGAGGTTTGGATTTTTTTTCTTCATTCAACCTTTATTTAGACAGGTTAATCCTATTGAGCCTCAGGGACTCATTTACAAAATAAACCTGATTTCTCAACAAAAAGTGATGACAAAAGTGAGTAACATCAACAACAATAGACAGTCAAAAAATGAGGCATACAATTTTTTTTTTAATAAATCAAAACAAAATAGCAACCAAAAGGACAGTCAAAAGGAAAAGTAGCAAAAAGAATTAAAAAAAACAGCTAGATTATAAGGTGGTGTAGAAAACTAAAAACAGGAACATGTCTGCATTGGAAATGTCTTGGAGAAATGGCAGCGAGGTTTTGGACTCAAATATTCAATGGCATAAATGAGGGTGATAAAATCACTGAGGAATGGAGAAGTGCGCTGGTGCCCATTTTTAAGAGCAAGGGTGATACACATGGTTGTAGCAAGTACAGTGGAAATAAGTTGATGAGTCACACGATGAAGATATGGGAGAGAGTTGTGGAAGTTAGACTTAGACGAGAGTAGTATGGTTGCATGCCAAGAAAGAGCACCACAGATGCCATCTTTGCTTTGAGGATGATGATGGAGAAGTTGAGAGGGTCAGAAAGAACTCCATTATGTCTTTCTGGATTTAGAAAAAGCATTTGACAGGGTGCTGAGGGAGGAGGTGTGGTATTGCATGAGGAAATCTGGAGTTGCAGAGAAGTATGTTAGACTGGTACAGGACATGTATGAGGACAGCAGGACAGTGGTGAGATGTGCTGTAGGAGTGACAGATAACTTCAAGGTGGAGGTGGGATTGCATCAAGGATCGGCTCTGAGCCCCTTCTTGTTTGCTCTGGTGATGGACCGACTAACAGATGAGGTCAGGCAGGAATCCCCATGGACTATGATGTTTGCAGATGACATTGTGATCTGTGGTGAGAACAGGGAACAGGTGGAAGAGAACTTAAGAGGGGTGGAGGTATGCACTTGAAAGAAGAGGAATAAGTTGATGAGTCAGCTGTAGTAAGACAGAGTAATAGTACATCCAGACCAAACGCGATTTCAACTGCAAAAAAGCTCAACACGCACGCAAGTGGACGCACTTTGTGTCCAGACCAAAAAGCCAGAAGCGAAACTACCCAGAAAACTGCTGCGCAGGGTTGCCAGATAAAAATTAATTAATCATCTAGTACTGTTGCTTATTTTTTATTTTTTTTTACCCAAACTGTCATATTTGCTGCGTGAGGGTCTGATAAGATTAATAATGTGTTGAGTTTAGTGAACATTTGCACTGAAAAGGGGTAAAAATAAATAAATAAATAAATAAAATTCATGTTTATCTGGCAACCCTGCTGCTGCGGGGGTGTGGGGGAGGAGCTTACCGGTGTACCGAGTCGTCAATGCACTCCGCGAGGTGAGGAGCTCTTTATTTCTGTCTCTGTGGAGCAGACTTGACTGGTTGTGAAGGAATTGTCGCGAACACACAGCTACAATGAGTTTCTCTTCCATATTCCATGACTCCGCGGGTTTTTTCTGTGTTCCACAAACAATACGTCACATGCGCAATGGTTTCCGCGTCACTGGTTTCCGCGTCACATAGGGACTCTCCCCCTGACCCCCTCTCTTCTCCCCCGACTCTCCCTGATTGGTTGACACACCAACCAATCGGGTAGAGTTTGAGCGGCGTTTGAAAGTTGAACGGCGAAATCTTCAGCATGTTGGAGGCGTGCTTTGGAGGCTGACGCGGGTTCACGTGCACGGAAATCGCTCTCCAGCACGCTCAACACGCACGCGACGTGACGCAAGACGCCAGGAGGCTGCTGGAGGTGCGTCCACCATAGACTTTGCATGTAAACTGGACGTTCCTGCAGTAGAAAACGCATTCGGTCTGGATTCACCATAAAAGTGTATGAATGAGAGAGAGGTGGGTAGAACCGTGAGACTACAAGGAGCAGAGGTCAAAAAGGTGCAGGACTTCAAGTATTTGGGGTCCACTGTCAGCGACAATTGGGAGTGTGGTAAAGAGGTGAAAAAGAGAGTCCAGGCAGGATGAAGTGGATGGAGAAAAGTTTCAGGAGTGATTTCTGACTAGGGCCCTGTTTACACGGACACTGTGTGGGGGAAATGGAGGTTTTGGGTATGTTAATTAGGTGAAAAGTTTTGCGTTGACACGGATCTGCTCGAATTTCCCCCCTCCCTCATGCCCCCCCCTTTCACCCACTGCGCATGCGTGCTGCCTCACTGCTGGCTGTCTGCTGTGTTCTTCTGGGCTAAAAGTTCAGCTAACAACAACTTAACAACAAGTTAAAGCTGGATTTTGGATAAGAGTCGACAGATTTGACACCAAGTGGGTCCCGCTTCATCTAACAAGCTGCACACCAGACGCTGAGTGGACTGTGGACCAGAACCCGAGTGACGATGAGGATGATGTCGGACTTTACTCCGTGATAAACAGCTGACTTACAGCAGGTAAATCAACGTTCTTAATATAATGTTTGCTTGTGTTTACTTTGATCACACAACAACAGAGTTTTTATTTATTTATTTATTTATTTCTGCCAGGTGGAGAAGCTGTCGTTCCAACAAACAGGCAGACCGGTTCTGATGGGTCCAGATGAACACACAGCAAGAGTCCAGTTCATTAACGTAGTTACAGTTCGGTTCACGTGTTTTAATAGTGTTCAGTTTAATTCTCAGTGTTTGTGTTACGTAAAGTTTGTGGTGCTGAATAAATAAATAAATAAAAAATAAACCTGGTGTCTTCATTTTCACAGCATGTTACGCGTTAACGAGTTCAGATAGATACTGTAGTTCAGATAAATTTAAACATCTCCCACGCCAACATAAATACTGTTTATTATTGTTAAACTGTTATATTTTGCAGCGTGACACGTGAAAATGTCCGCATGCCCACTGTCCGCGCGTGCGAGCTGCGTGCATGTGTTAAAACAAAAGATCAGCGGGAGATGTTTACATTATCAACGGGGAGTCAGCGAAAAAGTTCCACCTTGAGAGGTAGATCAGAAAAGTATCGGATGCAAAGAGGGGGGCCAGTGAACTCGTGTCAACAATAAGCAAAGGCGCAAAGAGAAAGTAGCGGTTCCACTCAAAATATGCGCCGTGTAAACAGGGCCTAAAGAGTGGCAGCAAACTTGTACTAAAAATTATTGATGATGCTTTGAATAAGATTGAATGGGCCCCATACCTAATATCTATCTGATTTTCTTTTAGAGATAACTTTTGATTTTACATTTGTTTACAGGTTGAACAGGGATATAAACTACAGTCACAAGAAAAGGAAATGTTACTTCAGGACAAGGATGAACATGGGATTTGATTACAACCGTTAGAGTGGTGTGAAGTATAAAAGTGGTGGATTCAAAGCCTCTTTATCTTGTCAGTTTTCTTTCAAAGCCAGCTGAACAACGCATTTCCTTCTTAGCTGTGTGATTTACTTGTCCTGATAATCCTCCACTTGAGCCTGGAGTGAAAGTAAATACACTGACTCAGTATTTGATCCTGTGGGGCGATAACAGTCGCTGATGTAGAGAGAGAACCATTGTGTCCCTGTGCGTGCAGACTTCAGGTCTTGTAAAAAGACCTCAGTGTTTTGAGGGTGAACAGAGCTTGGTGCAGTGTTGATGCTTAGGGAACAATGCATGTGATTTCGACTCCACGAGGCCCCAGTATCAGCTTTGATCTTCTTCGTGATTGGGAGAAAAATAATCTATAATTGGCCCCTTGGTTCAAAGGACACAAAGAGAGGCCTCATTGGCCGAGGGAAAACAGGCATCCAATTATAAAAGTTGAATGATGGCCCCGAGCAAACACTACAAAGTAAAAAAAACTCCTCAGTTAGTTTGGAACAAATCCAAAACCTCTTTTTTATGTTGTTTTTAATTGAACAATAAACCTTTAGCCACCAAGGACAGCAGTGTGTTTAGCCTCAGCTGATGATCAGCAGCCAGCTAGTGTTGTGGCTCAAAAGGTTTCTGCTCCAATTAGTGACCATTAGTAGGTCAGTTTATAGGAAGTGACTTCCATGAAAAGACATGAACAAGCAGATCAGCTTGGTTGGTCATCAGATGATGCAAAACCTGCAAATAGTTTACTTTGATCCCTACAAATGTTGTATAAACTAATCAAATTTACATAAGATCAGAGGTACAACAGACAAAGCAATGCAATTTTGAAAAACTAAAAACCTACAATACTGTACTGTATATAATATTGCAAAATCTATTATTGAAAAAATAAAAGCAAAATAGTGTTGTAAAAATAAAATTAATTGTTGTCCTCATATAGTAATGTTTACCTGCCATTGTTGTTTCACTGAAAGTGCATGTGTCCAGTTCCTGTATAACCAGAAGCGTGCTCGTCTTACACAAAGCACATAACTCAGGGAGGTGTAAGAAGATTCTGGAAGCCCAAGAAAATGCACAAACACATACTTTAGGGAATGGTGAAGAACCTTCTAGGAGATAAAATCAGAACAGGTTATACCCAAAAAACTGGGAGCTGACCTAAGTGAGAATATAAAAGACCAGATACTTCCTCCTTCAGACAAGACAACGCAGATTGACCGCAACTGAGGGAACTTTCTGAACAGGTCGTATGGTTGGGTTGTTTTCCATTAAATGTGCATTTAATGATCTAACATGACTCTGTGTTCAGTGTACTTTAATAGGTAGAAGGAGGATGGATGCAGGGGATTCAGTGGTGACCAACAAGCCCAGTAACCACTATGGTAGTAGAAAAAGACTGAGTGGTAGGTTTGCCAGTCATTATAGCTGATGGTTAATGTTTCTTAAATAATCTACATTGGTTTCAGCATACAGTACTTGATTGATGTCTCGCTTGGCTCTATGTGTCCCTGTGTTGGACTTGCGACCTGTTCAGGGTGTACCCCGCCTCTCGCACAGTGATTGCTGGACATGGATACCAATGACCCCCGCGACCCAAAAAACGAAGAAGCGAGATGGATGGATGATTGATTAACAGACAGAAATATCTGTGAACAGCATGATGTCCTTTTTTGGCAGGGAACCTTTTCTTGACTCTGAAGGAAGTTAGTCAGAATAATATACATTTAATTTGATAGAACATCAAATTGACCAGGGTCCTATAAAAATTTCAACTCATTACTACAAGCATTTACTGAAATATTCTTGCTATTGAGTATTTTTTCCTAAAATGTTCTAAATGGCAATGAAAATATAGAGTAAATTGAACGTTTGAGTCAAAAGCAAACAAAAATGGCTTTATATACATTGGCCATTTCTCAAATTTTGAACTGGCTATTAAAACCCTAGCCAGGCAGTTTCTTGTACAACTCCATGTTAAAGCCAACTGATCTATCAAACTTAATACATTTCTGCAGAGTTTAGCATTACACTATATGATGCAATGCTAATAAAAACAACAGTAAAAAAATTGTTTTCCTGGAGAAGTTACAAGAAGTCATTTAGGCTCCATAACATGTTTTAAATGTCTGGAGGAAGCCACTTGATTTCAGGCAGGACTCGAGAAAAAAATCCAAAGTTGTAATCGCCGATGGCGAGCCTTATGAGAGAGGAAGTGTTCCCATGAGGCAGGAGAAGAAAAACATCTGCCACTCAAAGTCAGCGGGTGCCTTCCAGTTTGCTGGGTTCCCACACCCTGTGGTTCCGGGGCGACCCAAGCAGCGAGCCCAGGTATGTGCGGTATGTCACCTGCACACTGAGGGAGCCGTCAGAGCTGGGGCCAAAAAGCTTGTCCACCCCTGCTGATTAAGCCCTCAAAGAGATTTAGACTCCTCTTGGAGCAGCCAGAGTCTCACACTTCATCTTATGTAACTGACTGCCACCCAAATCGCCCAATCAACCTCACACTTTACACCACTTTCTCAAGAATCACGGCGACACGCTAAGTGAGCAACAAGGGAGGGTTCGTCTTCAGAGATTGGCATCCTGTAAGCAGCATCGTGTGAGAACGAGGCCCACACTAAGGGGCGGCATTGTTGCTGAACTTTCACTGTGTAATTACATTCAATTACGTTAAGCTTCTCAGTAATGGTATCAAACCCTCCCAAACAAGACTAAACATTTCTACCCATCCAACTACAGGACTTGCTCCAGTTGTAACAACCACAGGCCTAGTATTTCTTGAAGGAATGTAAATCACCCGCCACTGCCTTCCTTACCAAAGTTTAAAACTAAGAGAAATGACAGAGTTGCAGTGTTTTTTTGGTAAAACCATTTTGCGTAGGCTATTGTTGATTAGTTGTGGCAGCCATCTTCAACTGTATTGTCTTTAAACATTGCTCAGTTGTAGATGTACACTGATTAATTTCTGGAAGTATCTGCCAAATGATTCAGACACGTGAACACAGGCACAAGTACAAATGTTGTTGCACACCTTTCAGCAGCAGGCAATAACCAGCTGTAATGAGATGTTTCTGGAGAGAGAGGAAGAAATCAACTCTTGTCAAGCAAACCTCATGCTGGAATACAACCTAATTCATTAGCATTGACCAGTGGTGGGCACGGATCCACTAATCCAGGGCTATTGACTAAAGTACTCAGGGGGCCACAGTTACTGAAAGCAAAGAGTTCAGGGACCAGACATCAAGCAGTTATTGTTATTAAGTAAGTTGATTTTATGGTTTAAAATCTAGTTTTATTTAAAAATGAACCTACTGGTGGGTTGAACTGAGCTTACCTGTGGGCCTGATTTAGCTTCTGAGCCACCAGTTGAATAGCCATGAACTAATCCTTTAATTCCAGTCTTTCCCCTAGATAACTTGCCATGGGGGGGGCGCCGTGAGGGTTCAGCATGAAGGAAGAGGCAGCGTGAGTGCTGCCTTTAGCTGTTTAGCTAGCGCACCTGTTTTGCACGCTGCTAGCTTTGCACTCAGTCAGTGCCGACGGGCAGGGGTGTGCACAGTTCGATTTGGTAGGAGGGCTGCTTGGTTCTGTTGACAGGGTGGGGCACCCTGCTTGTATTCATTCATTCATTCATTCAACCTTTATTTATACAGGCTAGCCTCGTTGAGCCACGGGGACTCATTTACAAGAGGGACCTGTCTCACTCACACCCAGGGTCAATTTAGAGTTACCAATCAGCCTAGGGGAAACACTGAACTCTAATAGCAGAACTTGCTTTTTGTTTAGCGTATTAGCATTTTTGCTAACTTTGGAAACCATTAGTGGATCAAAGCTAAATTGAGTTCCAGTAACTTTAAGTCCACTAATACTTTTTGAAGCACTCACATGCAACAATGCTAGGCTAAACAAAGCCAAGCTAAGCTAAGTATAGTAAAGCAAAGCTAAATGTCACCTGGTGACTTCACCCTTAAATAAAGGCACTAACTTCTGCCCTCACAGTAGAGCTGTCATTTCTAACCCGGGTCCAAAGCCGGGCCATAATAATGTCCTGGATGGGCGAGCCGGGTCGGTGTCGGGCTTTTGATTGCGTCAGCAGACACACACAGCTGACAATCCAATTATATGGCAGCATGGCTTGCCATACATTCATCAGCTGCTTGCGGCATTTGACTGCACACTGACCAGCCTTGAAAGAGGTTTAAAAAAAATGTATTTAAGATTCAGATGAGACTATACTGCCATGCAGCGATCCAACAAAGCCCAAACGGACGTTCAGCCACTGCAATCAACGGACGTGCGCAGCCGACGACCCAAACAGGTGAGATCCCAAAATATCCTCGCGGACATGTCAGAGCAGGGTCCGTGTCTGAATAATGCAGAATGCAGGCAGAAGCAGGGATTTAATGCACTTTGACGGCCATGAAAGGACAAACACCCCATCAGCTCCGATCTTCTGCCCATTTTTACTCAGCCACGCACGTCTGCCGACCGTTAATAACTATACAGTATACAGTAAGTGACCAAAGCTTACCGGTAATTAAAAATGTCGGTGGGGGTTCGAGTTTGGACCTGTAATTACTGTTAATTCATCGGGTCGGGTTCAGAAATGATGGCCACGGGCTGGGGTTTGCTCAGGGCAGATTTCTGGGGCCCAAATTCAACTCTACATCACAGTGCTTTCCCCTTTATACGTACCGGGAACATCTTCTGACTCATGGTGTCAGTTTACAGCCAGTAACAGAAACTTCAACATAAGAGAGTCAGAGAGAGTCAGAGTCAGAGAGAATTTATTGTCATTTGCACCGCATGTAGTACATGTGTTGAAAACGAGATTATGTACACAGGGTCCCAGTTACATCCAACAACAAATGCAAGAGAAAAACAATAATAACATCTAGGATTAACTAAGAGAGACATCAGCTAGTAATACACTAAGCCCTAATGTAGTAGAAAAACATCATTATAAACAGCAGCACGAACATGAGCAGATGGTCACAGATGAACGCAGCAACAAGAAACAGATCAGCATCAGCATGATGTGACATTTTGCAGTGTTTATTCTTATTATTTATTTATTCATGAGTCTGACAGCCTCAGGGTAGAAGCTGTTCCTCAGTCTAGTGGTTCTACATTTGATGCTCCTCAACCTCCGTCCCGAGGGGAGTGGTGCAAAGAGTGAGTGTGCTGGGTGAGTGAGGTCTTTCATGATGCAGGTGGCTCTTTTTCTGCATCTGGAGGTGTAAATGTCTGTGATGGTGGGGAGACTGACTCCCACAGACTTCTGTGCAGCCTTCACCACTCTTTGTAGAGCTTTCCTCTCTGCAACTGTGCAGCCTCCATGCCACACGTTGATGCTGGAGCACAGGACGCTCTCCACTGCACACCTGTAGAACGAGGTGAGGACTGAGCTTCTCAGACCGGCTCGTCTCAGCCGTCTGAGGAAGTAGAGTCTCTGATGACCTTTCTTGATCAGGCTGGTGGTGTTATTGCTCCAGCTGAGGTTATCATTCATGTGTACACCCAGGTATTTGTAGCTGGAGACCACCTCCACCGCAGATCCACCTATATACAGTGGGGTGTGGGTGTGTTTGTTCCTTCTGAAGTCCACAATCATCTCCTTCGTCTTCTTCACATTCATGTGAAGGTTATTCTCTTTGCACCAACTCTCCAGATGTTCCACCTCCTGTCTGTAGCTGGATTCATCATTATCTGTGATGCATCCCACCACAGCTGTATCATCTGCAAACTTAACAATATGACAGCCTGGATGTGTGGCTGTACAATCATATGTGAGCAGAGTAAACAGAAGAGGGCTCAGCACACATCCCTGAGGAGAGCCAGTGCTGAGGGTGATGGTGGAGGAGGAGAAGTTGTGGATCTTCACGGACTGTGGTCTGTTTGTTAAGAAGTCTAAGACCCAGTTACAAATAGAGGGGCTTAGTCCAAGTGTGGATAGTTTGTCTATCAGAGTTTGGGGGATCATGGTGTTGAAGGCAGATGTGAAGTCCACAAAGAGCAGACGCACGTATGAGTCCTTCTGATCCAGGTGGGTGAGAGCAGTGTGGACCACAGAGGAGATGGCGTCCTCTGTTGATCGGTTCTCACGGTATGCATATTGATGAGGGTCCTCGCTGATGTTGACGGCTGTCTTGATGTGGGACATGACCAGTTTCTCAAAACATTTAGCGACTATCGGGGTGAGAGCCACCGGTCTATAGTCATTCAGACCAGTCACTGTGGAGCTTTTTGGGACTGGGATGATGGTGGCAGTCTTCAGGCAGGTGGGAACTGACTCCAGTGAAAGTGAGGTGGTGAAGATGTCAGCCAGCACCTCACAGAGCTGGTCAGCACATTCCTTCAGAACTTTCCCTGGGATGTTGTCTGGACCCGTAGCTTTATGAGGGTTGATCCTTCTGAGACTACCTCTCACTTCTGCTGCGGTCAAAATACTGTAATATAATACATTCATTTCTTGGACCATACTTTTTTGCAGCTTCTTTTTAGACTGCAGAAGCAGGAAATTATCCAGTCTTTTCCAAACCTTCCCTCAGTACCTATGTTTACATGGACGTAATGCGTGCGTGTGTGCGTACGTGCGTGTGTACGTACGTACGTACGTACGTACGTACATACATACATACATACATACATACATACATACGTATGTATGTATGTATGTATGTACGTACATATATGTACGTACGCACGCACGCACGCACGCATGCACACACACATACATACATACATACATACATACAGGTAGTCCTTGACTTACGAACGAGTTCCGTACCTACGGGCCATTCGTAAGTCGAAAATGACGTAATTCGGATCACATACAAAAAAAAATAATAATAATACCGGTAATATATATTTTTAAAATAAATAAATAAATGTACAG
>JBBPBX010007562.1:0-38567 GCA_038048925.1 Garcialebias charrua | reverse complement strand
AGCCATAATGAAGGGAAAAATGAGTTAATAACTACTGGTATGCTGGTGAAGCCGTTCCTCCGTCCCTCCTCCGTATTCTGTATACGTCGTAAAACCGCTGTCCATAAAACAGCTACTTTTCCACAGCTGCTGCCTGTTTCTGCCTGTCCAGCTTGGTCCAACAAGTTTTGTTTTGTTTTTTGAATGTCCAGAGGACCAGACTTAGCTTCTTTAGAGAGTACAGGGCAGCTGTAGCCTCCGCAGCTAGTAAAACCGGAAACTGTGTAACTCGGCTTTTCAAAATAAAATTTTCATATTTTTTTTAAAATTTTATTCATGGGAGATGCGTCGTAACCGCAAAACGTCGTAACTCGAGACCGTCGTAAGTCGAGGACTACCTGTATATATACCGTATTTTCTGACCTATAAGTCACACCCTTTTGCCTAATTTGCATGCCCTGCGACTTATAGGGCGAAGCAACATATTTATGGTTTTTTCCCCATATTTTTAGACCAATTTCTGGCTGAGAAATGACCGTTTCCATTCATTCTGACGAAAAAAATGGAGCAGTACCACTTTCAGCCGCTAGGGGCACAGTACCACTTTCGGCCGCTAGAGTCCACCGACCGTTCCCAGCTCATGTGTCCGACAGCAGACTCCTCTGGTCGGACACACTCTGTTGCAGCACGGCCTCCTGCTCTCTGGAGGCCTGAACTACAGTTAGATCAGTGTTTTACTGTTAGCAAAATAGCTCATGAACCACAGGACAGATTTTGATGAAACTTACAGAAAGTAATCACTGGATGGACATTTACAACTGATAGGAGATGTTTGAGCTAAAATTTGATTTATTTATAATTTATTTTCGCAGCGCACACACTTTTGGAAGACAAAAGTGCGTTTTGGAAGACATCCAGTGTTTCTTGAGCAAAACTATTTAAATCCAGCTGATTTGAACATCACGTTAATTTTTAAAGGAAAAGTTAAGCTCAGAAACACTTTTGCTATAATGTCAGCGAACATATATATTTTTATAAGGTGTATATCTTGTTAAATTCTAAAGAAATGAAGCGTTCCCACCCGTGCGGGTGCACGTGGCAAAACAAATTTTTAAATACAGCCGATCGTGCATTTATTTAGGAAAAGTTCAGCTCAGAAACACTTTTGCTATAATGTCAGCAAACACATATATATTTTAAGGTGTATATCTTGTTAAATTTTAAAGAAATGAAGCGTATCCGCTCGCTGCGCGTGCACGCGATTCGCTCACATTTTCAATAGGTTGAGCTGCAGCAGTTCATAGAAAATAAAACGGTACAAGTAAAATAAAACCAAGAGAAGAATCCACAGAAGCAGATTTGTCAGTGTATAAGTAGTAGTGACATACCGGTACTTCATTTGGAGCAGCTCTGTTTTTTTCATTCTGGGATGTTGTTTTTTGAAACTTTAATTCCTCTTTTTTTCTGGATGCAAATCACTTTTTTATTTAAATTATGTTTCCTCTGGTATCAGATGCTGTGCAGCTGGAAGAATTTTTACTGATTTTTTTTTTCTTTTGGACATTTATGATGTGTAACCATGACAAAAATATATATTTTTTTTACAACTGGGAAGAGCTGATTCATTCTCAAAGCTCACATAACTCAACTACAGTCCCCAACCCCTGAAGAGTCGTAAAGGAGGCACTGTGGATGCATTCCCGTCTACCTGGTGGAGGTGCCGAGTACCAGACCGCAGAGATCCTGGAGCTGACAGGAAACATGGCTCATGACAGGAAAAGGGGAAAAGAGCCACCTGCATCATGAAAGATCCCACTCACCCTGCACACACACTTTTTGCCCCACTCCCCTCAGGAAGGAGGTTGAGGAGCATTAAGTGTAGAACCACTAGACTGAGGAACAGCTTCTACCCTGAGGCTGTTAGACTCATGAATAAATAAATAATAAGAGTAAACACTGCAAAATATCACATCATGCTGATGCTGATCTGTTTTCTTGTTGCTGTGTTCATATGTGACCATTTGCTCATATAGACTCATGTTCGTGCGGCTGTCTGTTTGTAATGATTTTGTTTTTCTATTACATTAGTGCTTAGTGTATTTCTAGTTGATGTTTTTCTTAGTTAATCCTAGATGTTATTACTGTTTTTCTCTTACATTTTGTTGTTGAATGTAACTGGGACCCTGTGTACATAATCTCATTTCATCACATGTACCACATGCGGTGCAAATGACAATAAAGATTCTCTGACTCTGATGACAGCTGGAGCACCGGGATCATCCCCGGACAACCTGCAGCTGGTTGTCTGTGGCGACAAGGAGCTGCAACAAGCTGCTGGGAGGAGTGACCAATGCTCAGGGAGGAGTTCTGCCTGGCATTCAGGTGGTCCTGCTGCCAAGGAGGACTTGGAGACCCAACGGGTCCGAGTGGACGGATCAGCATCAGCAACCAGTTTCTTCAGATCTGCTACAGGAGACTCTTCCTGCCCACAGTCATCAGCATCTATAACTCTTGAATGAAACCACAACTTTTAATTTCCCTCTGGGATTAATAAAGTACAGTATTTTGAATTGAATGACAAAGCACTGGTGGCGCAACTGGGAGAGCTGCTGCCTCTCAGTGAGCAGGTCCCCAGTTCACATCCCCGTTCCGGGTGCCTTTCTGGGTGGAGTTTGCATGTTCTCTCAATGCATGTGTGGGTTTTCTCCGGGTACACCAGTTTCCTCCCACAGACCAAAAACATTCATGTTAGACTGATTGGTAACTCTAAAGAGAGAGAGTGAATGTTTTTGTCTCTGTGTGTCCCTGTGATGGACTTGCAACCTGTCCAGGGTGTACCCCGCCCATTGCACAGTGATTGATGGAGGGCACCGGTGACTCCCGTGACCCAAAATGGAAGAAGTGGGTAAAAGATAATGGATGGAATTGAATGACTACTTTGCTCACTTTTAATAGGCAGACTCACTGATATGAACTTGACACGGGAGTGGATTTTCACTCCTGTCCTGTCCAAATCCTGATAACATGACTCCTGCTCCCAGTCAGAATCACTTCTACTCCTTTACCGCTCCTGTTTTTTCTCTTCATTTAATTTTTAGGAAATACGTTGAATGTCATCCTCTAATATGAACTACAAACATTTAGGTTTCAAAATTAGCTTTGCTGTCATTCTTTTTGGTCTAGAGACGAAGTAAACAACATTTTATCTTTGATTTTATTTGTTGCAGATGCAAGACAACAAGACGTTTGTGTCCATGATCAGCAGTGTGCTTCACACTGACGCCTTCTACTTTGCAGCAGGTTATGACCTCACTCACAGCCTGCAGCGCCTGGCCAACACCAGCCCAGAGTTCCAGGACATGAGTCTTCTGGAGAGGGTAACAATCACCCCGTCAAAAGACCTCCTAGCTTTGGTCTGGGACCTTTGGGCTAACAGAATAGTTTATATTATTTACTTGACCGTGACGCCTGTGTGAGTTTTGTCTTCTATACCTGCTAACGAGGTTCATCGTGATGCACATACAGCACTGCAGCAGTGCATGCACACCTGAGTCTCACCTGCTTCTTCAGCATATTTAACTCAGCAACTTCTTGTTGCTGCCTGCTCAGTCTCTGTCCGAGTGATTCCAGACGTTGCTTTTGGCACAGCTCATTTTGACCAGCCGTGCCTATTTCAGGTGTATGGTCCCTATAAATCTGTTAAATTGTCCCACTTGGTCAAGCTCTGCCTAAGGGTTTGTCCTTTTTTTAATATCAGGTATGTATCAAATTAGGCCTGTTGCAATAAAAAAATCAATTAATCGCATGATAAATGAAAATTATCGACCTTATTGTCATTTATCGGCTTTATCGTTTCTTCGTGTCTCTTTCTACTGAAGACACTGGATGGTAAATGGTAAATGGAGCTTATTTATATAGCGCTTTCCAGCCCCCTATGAGGGGCCCCAAAGTGCTTTACAATACCAACCATCCACCCATTCATACACACATTCATACACCGGTAGCGGCAGACTGCCATGCAAGGCGCTTTCCAGTCCTATCGGGAGCAACTCGGGGTTAAGTGTCTTGCCCAGGGACACAACGACACATGGTGTGAGGAACCGGGATTCGAACCTCCAACCTTCCGATCGGGGGACAACTGCCATTACCACTACGCCACGGCCGCCCCATAACAAAATAACAAAAGGCTCAACTCCAGTGCTCTTCACTGACCCCTCCCTTTCTCTTTAAAATCTGTTTTAATCGTTCAAAATCACGTTTTTCGATCGTTAAAAGCAGCTAAGCTGAGAAGCTAAGCTACGCGCTAAGCTAACAGGCCAAACTCTGGGAAAAAACCTCTGTCTTATCTGTCGTGTTCTTATTTTCAGAACAAATACGTGGGACTTCATGTGCTGGCAAACACTCACTTTATTAGTAAAACCAACGTCAGCCTCGTGCTGCATAAAACACGTCACATCCTCCAGTGTGTAACGTTCAAGAACACTCGTAACAGTTACTATCATGAACACCACATCTCCCCTTTTAACAAATAGGGAACCCTTTTGTTTCATTTTTTCATTTCCTTTTACAGGCTAGGAACACATAACATAAAATAACTGTAACTTATATACAACCTGTTTCTTCAACTATCAGTCCTTTTAACTCTAACTTAACTCTAACTTTTTTTCTCTCTCTCTTTTTCCTTTTCTCTCTTAAAGGTCCAGTCTAGAAGGCTTTATAATATTCTCCCTGATCTTGTTCTCACAACATCAGTTTTTACAGTAGTAGCAGATGATGACACAGCTGATGAAGACTGCTCTGTAGGAACTTCTGTTAACCCCATTTTCACAGTCTCATCCTGCAGAGTTGAATGTATGGGATCAGATGCATACGATTGCGCCTCACTGATCCCTGGGGTAAATCCACCATGTAGGATCTTGGTGTGGCATGACTTTGGATCACAGTCCCAGGTGTTTTTGCATCTGTAACCCAAACTTGTTCTCCCGGTGATAGGTCACACAAAGGTTTGGCCCGATGGCGCCTGTTGAAGTTTGCCATGTCCATCCTCCTCCTTTGACTCTCCTTTTGAGCCAGGTCGACACTGTCCGGCAGTGCAGGATTCAAAGTAGAGGGAAGTGCTGGTAGCGTTGTGCGCAATCTTCGGCCCATTAGGAGCTCTGCAGGGCTGTATCCATTCTGCAGCGGTGTAGCTCTATAAGCAAGAAGAGCTAAATAGGGATCTGCTGCTTTCTTTAACAGGTTTTTCACAGTCTGTACTGAGCGCTCCGCTTCCCCATTACTCTGCGGAAATCTTGGGCTGCTGGTGATGTGTTCGAACCCATATGAGGCAGCAAAAGACTCAAAGACTCGCCCAGAATACTGTGGTCCATTATCTGACATTAGGATCTCAGGAATACCATGTCGGGCAAAAATGGACTTAAGATTAATTATAATATCATTTGTTTTTGTCCCATTTAGAAGAGCAATTTCCACATATCTAGAAAAATAGTCCACAACAAGAAGGTACTGTTTCCCTCCCAACTCAAAAAGATCTGTGCCTAATTTTTGCCATGGGCGGGCAGGGTGTTGGGAAGGCATGAGTGGTTCACTATGGTTGTGCCTTTCCTGTATACATGTTCTACATTTTAACACCATTTCATTTATTTGCTGACTGAGTCCGGGCCACCACACTGACTGACGAGCCCGGGCTTTGCACTTAACCACCCCTTGATGTCCCTCATGAAGCTTTTCCAACACAGCATTGCGCATCGCTGAGGGAATAACAAGTCGTGAGTCTTTCAGCAACAAACCATCTTTCACAGTGAGAGTGGCACGTTCCGGCCAGTAATTTCTCAGCAGTGGTTCCTGATTTGCATGAATTGGCCATCCTTGTGTGCACATCTCCATGACACGTGCACAAATGTTGTCACTCTGTAGCTGTTCTTTAAGTGTGTCCAAATATGAAGAACTAACTGGCAGAGTTGCAATGATGTTGTCCACATAGATGTCAGTGTCCTCCATTAGTTCTTTGTCTAACTGAGACATCTGTCTTTTTATTGGTGAACGGGACAATGTGTCTGCTGTCCAGAGTGATTTACCTGGAGCGTACTGTATATCATACACGTAGCGCATGAGTCTCATCCTGAAACGCTGAATTCTTGGTGGAAGAAGGTCCAACGCTTGTTCTCCCAGCAGGGAAATGAGAGGCTTATGGTCTGTCTCTAAGCAGAAGTGTTTCCCTATGAGGAAATCACGAAAACGTTCACACGCCCATGTAAGGGCTAAAGCCTCCTTTTCCACCTGTGCGTAACGTTGCTCCGTTGGAGAAAGTGACCGCGAAGCATAAGCTACCGGTCTCCAGCCTTCCTCCCACATCTGGAGAAGAACTCCTCCCAGTCCATATGATGAAGCATCTGCCGAAACTTTAGTGTCTCTGTTTGGGTCATACATGGCCAGTACTGGAGTTGACGTTAAAGCCTCTTTTAGAGTTTTAAATGCTTTGTCCTGGTCCGTGCCCCAGTACCAACTGTTTCTTTTTGACAATAGATCACGCAGGGCTTTGTCCTTTTCGGCCAGATGGGGAATGAACTTGCCCACTTGGTTCACCATGCCCAGAAAACTTCTAAGTTCTGACACATTACTTGGTTCTTTCATGTTTGTAATGGACTCTGTTTTCTTTGGATCAGGGCTGATGCCTGAATCTGTGATGATGTGACCTAGGAAGGAAACTTTGCTCCGTGAGAGATCACATTTTTCCACATTCAGTGTTACACCTGCTTTTTCCAGCCTTAGCAGTGTGGCATGGAGACGGGCATCATGTTCCTCCTGGTTGCGTCCCCACACCAGCAGATCATCAATGTGACAAATCACTCCCTCCAGTCCTTCAATAACCCCCGCCATTATGCGCTGGAAGTGCTCGGGGGCAGAGTTGATGCCGAAGGGGAGGCGATTAAAGTGGAATCGCCCAAACGGTGTTATGAATGTTGTGAGCTTGGCTGAATCCTTCGATAAGGGAATTTGCCAAAACCCCATATTGGCGTCCAGTTTACTGAATATTTTGGCTCCAGCCAGCATTCCTAGACTTTGATCAACTGATGGTAGTACATACTTTTCTCTGCAAACATACTTGTTTAGTCCCGTAAAGTCCACACACAGTCTCAGTCTAGAACTGTTTGGTTTTGGGACAACCACCAAGCCGGCGCACCAATCTGTAGGTTCCTCCACCCGGCTGATGACACCCAGCTCCTCCATTCTGTGGAGTTCCTCCTTTACTTTTCCTACTAAAGGCAGAGGAATTCTCCTAGGGGCTTTGAGTGAGTATGGAACCACATCAGGTTTGAGTTTAATGTGGTATGTGTGTTGCACCTCACCTAGTCCAGTGCAGAGCCTGGGGTACACAGTTTTTACAGTGTCCATTGATATAGAGTTCACACGCGCCAAAAGACCAAGAGCTGTGATGGCAGGCAGTCCAAGCAGTGGTGTGGTGAGGTTCTTAACAACATAGACTTTTTCTGTTGTACTCTTGTCCCTGTAGGTAAGCTGTAATTTTGTGTAACCTGCAACATCCAGTGGTGTTCGGCCAGGGCCTAACAGAGGTTTCACTGGTTTGAGAAGAGCAGGTTTTTCAGCACTGGGAAACAGTCTGTTCAAATCTTTCTGAGCCATGGCTGTGACGTCTGCACCTGTATCAAGTTTAAATGTTAGTGTTGTCTCATTTATCTTTATATCAGCTGTCCATGCCTGATTTTCTGTGGTCACAGCTCCAAGGAAGAAACTTTCCTCCTCTTCCTCATCTTCATCCTCTTCGATGCTTTGCACCTTTTTGCTGAATCTGCACACACGCTGATAGTGTCCTTTCTTCCCACAGAAATTACATTTTGCATCATTAGCAGGACACTCATATTTAGGGTGAGGGGAGCCTCCACACTTGAAACACTTTGTACTTGATGTGCTTCTGCTGTCGACCTGTGGATGTGTTTTAGCATTTTTATTTTTAAACTTGTTATATTTGGATTTATCAAACTGTTGTCTGCTTTTAACAACTCTATCAACAGAGCTGACACTTGTCTGCATTACACTGGCTTCACATCTCAGAGCACTTTGTTGCTTTTTAATCTCTTCTGATTGTCTTGCCATGTTTACAGCTTTCTCCAAGTCCAAATTTTTCTCCATTTGCATACGCTCTGACCGTCTGATGTCTGCTAAGCCCACTACAATTCTGTCTCTTATTAATTCATCGTGGAGCGGTCCATAATTGCAGTGCTCAGCTAATGCATGCAGGGCTGTAACAAATGCATCCACTGTTTCATTTGGCTCTTGTTTGCGCATATTAAATCGTGCGCGTTCATAAACAACATTTTTCTTGAGTATGAAGAAGTTCTGGAAACCCTCTTTCACTTTTTCATACTGGCGCTGGTCTGCATCGTTTAGCTTTAATCCTCTCAGGACATCATCCGCTTCATCTCCCATGCAGTATATTAAGGTGTTTACCTGGTTTTCATCAGAACTCAACGACAAGCTACTGGCCTGGCGGAACCTCTCGAAGCGACGGATCCATTTTGTCCATTCATGTGGCTTCGAAAAATCAAAAGGCTCCGGCGGCTGGATGCTGAACGTGGCGCTGGGTGTGTTAGCCGCTATGCTAACTCCTGCCCTCGGCTGCTCGTTTTCTTCAGACATCTTAAAAATAGCTGTAGCTCGTTTTTCCTCTTCTTATCCATGCCAGACAGACTCCTCAGCAACTCACCACTTCTGACACCATGTCGTGTTCTTATTTTCAGAACAAATACGTGGGACTTCCATGTGCTGGCAAACACTCACTTTATTAGTAAAACCAACGTCAGCCTCGTGCTGCATAAAACACGTCACATCCTCCAGTGTGTAACGTTCAAGAACACTCGTTAATAACAGTTACTATCATGAACACCACATTATCGAAGCTCCAAAATTCACTGTTAAAACCGTGCCTTCGTGTGAAAAGTTGTTTTTCTCTGCAAAAAGAAGCTGAGATCTTCACCAGCATACAAGCTGAGAACTTGTTTACTGATTTTTTTAAAGCTTTGTGTGAAAAATGCTATGCAAACCACACTGAGCGTCCGTCATTTTGAGAACTGAAGAAAAAGAAAGACAGCCCATGTCACGTCAAGGGGCCTCCCTCCCATTTTTCTTAAAGAGACACACTGCTCGCTCCCTCACTGTCCATCCTTCAGTTCAAACAGTCTTATGCTGCCATCAGTGGTAAAAAAAAAAGGTACTTCATGCAAAAATTAACCAACATTTCTTCTTTAAATTTGACAATAATTACTAATTTTTGTCAAATTTCAAACAATATAATTGTTTATCGCAATTATTTCTGAGACAATTAATCACCCAGCAAATTTTGTTGTGTACTTGTGATGATTGGGTAGTTGTTTAAAATAATTTGTTACGCTTCTTTATGGCTCAAACATAATTGAACTCTGTAACATTAAATGAAATGTTTTTTCTGCAGTCCTGATCAGTCTCAGGGTGAGTTTCACATACCCGTCTTTGTGTTGTTGTGCTGACTCGTTCCTCTCCTTGTTCCAGGCTGATCAACGTTTTGTTTGGAACGGGCACTTGTTAAGGGATTTTATCACACAGCCAGAGGTGAGTCAAAGTACCGGTCCTGTCCAGCGTTGACTTTCATTAATTGATTTACATGGACTGTGGTGTGTCTTTAGTCCAGTGAAGATGTGGTTGAATAAAAACAAGATGTCCAGTCTAGGCACCTGAAGAGGTTTCTGTTTTAGTACTTGGGGCAGCTGTGGCTGATTGGTTAGAGCAGTCATCCTGCAATCAAAGAGTTGGGGGTTCAATTCCACCAGCAGGCACATGTTGAAGTGTCCCTGAGCAAGACACTGAACCCCTCTTTGCCTCTGATGTGTGTCCCATCAGTAAATGAATGTGATAAAGCTCTGATTAGTCTTTGTACAGATAGAGAGCTGTATGGATGTGTGTGTTGGAGGTAAGTGAGGACACAGAGTGTGTTGTAAAGAGCGTTGAGTATCTTGATTACTGTAGACAGAAAGGAGCCAGTCCTTTTACCATTTACTTTTCTTTAGTCCCAGTTGATCTGCAGAGACTTGCAGGCTGTAAAAGCTTCAGTCACGTTTATTTTACTGACCCATTAAACAGTCTCACATCCTCTGAGATTTTAGTACCGATGCTTTTATTACTTTGTGGCCAACATGTCTCAGAGTTTGAACGGTTGTGAAACTTCAGTCAGTGCTGGGTCAACGACACTTGAGACAGCCTCCTCAGATCCTAACGCTCAAACAAATGGGTGGACGGATCAGTTGTTTGCAGGACTTGGTTTGATGCTGTGTGAAGCTCCACCACCTCAGACCTCCCACCTGAATGAACAGATGGGCTCGTAGACGTGGGGCAGCAGTTACAGAGACCACCTCCTCACAACCCAACACCGCCTTGAATGGGTGGAGCTGTCAGTGGCACACATGATATTTCACCCAACCATATCTTCATAAGCATGAAAATCATCTGCAGTCAGATTGAAATCTTCAGAGTGAGGGTGGAAAGAAGTCTAATTACTGGTAGTACTGGTCTTTGCAGGTAGATCAGTGTTCATGATGTCATTGGAACATCCCATCATAAGTCTTAGATTATCTACAGCCTGGCCTGGGTTGGGACTGTTCCATATGTTGGTCTTTAATGTGTTTGCAGACTCATGTTCAAATAAAGTAATGGACTTTAAAACAAAATAAGTCTAGAGAAGAAATAAACTCAGAATGAAGATTACAACACTTGAAAATTAACCAAGTGTTAAAAAGATCTCTCAGTGGTAATTCAAAAGTTTACAGATGTTTTGGAAAGTTCCTTGAAACTGTCCATTATAGTCAATGAAAAGTTATGTACTGTAAAATAAAGAACACTTAAAAACAACTGAAAAAAAATGTGCATTAAATGTGCTGCAGTATTTTTTACATTTTAGTCTTTACCATGAGCCACACGGGTTAATGTTAAAAAATATTTAAAGAAGAACAATGTTTGATCCTTCTGTTCTTTACAGCTACATACGTTTGTGTTTCCTGTTGTCCATGGCTGTATCCTTCACTTATGTGGAAGAAAACTACATTACAATGCTTTAATGGAACAACTCTAAAGAGTGAGAAATAAATGAACACCTTTATTTGCAATAATAATAATAATAAGCCAGTGCCCCCATATCAGGTCGCAGGCCTCAGAAGGATGCTGTTCTGTCGGTATTGTTTGGTTTCTTAACGTGTTGACTAGTCATCGCCATGAAGTCAAGCTCCATCAATGGGAAGGTGTTTGAATGGAGCATTATTTCCAGGAGGAGTTGTTTCAGAGCTGGTGTACGGTACTACGTCAGAGGTAACTGTTCCACACCTTCCCCAGTTTCACTGCACGTTCTTGTTCTTCGGAGTCCAGTGGTACATCAGAAATGACCTAACAAAGTAGTCAGGTCCTCTGGACTGATTCTTCTTGTTGAAACATTTAGTCTTTTATCCAAAAGACTTCTTTAGTCTGAGGAGCTGCAACAAACTCAGTCTTATAAATAGCATCTTCTCACAGTTGATCAGCCTCCTGACACTGAACAGCATACACAATATTGCTCTGTTTGTGCCGGGGGACTGGATCTTTAGGATTAGGATGCTTCGACAAATTGCAAAAGTGAAACCAATCTTATCAAGACCTGACTTGGAAAAATTAATCCACGCTTTTATAACATCTCGTCTTGATTACTGTAATGCACTGTATGTAGGCATTAGCCAGACCTCTCTCGCCCGTCTGCAGCTTGTGCAGAACTCTGCTGCTAGCCTGTTAACTCAGACCCGTAGATGCGAGCATATCACTCCCATCCTGGCGTCCCTTCACTGGCTCCCTGTGCACTACAGAATTCATTTTAAACTTTTGCTGTTTGTTTTTAAATGTCTGAACAACCTTGCCCCGCTATATTTGACTGAGCTGCTTCAGCCTTACTGCCCTCCTCGATCTCTAAGATCAGCTGATCAGTTGCTGTTGACAGTGCCTAAAACTAGGCTGAAGCTCAGAGGTGACAGAGCATTTTCTGTCGTTGCTCCCAGGCTGTGGAACAACTTACCCTTGCGTGTCAGACAGGCCTCCTCTCTTCCTGTTTTTAAATCCCTTTTAAAAACACACTTTCATTCTTTGGCTTTTAAAACGTGATCTTATTTTTATGGCATTTTAATACACCCGCAGAAAGACTGGTACATGTATTTTTTATTTTTTGTATGTTTTTTATCGTTTTAATGTCTTTCATGTTGTTGTACAGCACTTTGGTTAACCTTACGGTTTTTGAAATGTGCTATACAAATAAAGTTGATTGATTGATTGATTGATTGATTGATTGATTGATTGATTGATTAACTAGTCTTTGCTGTATTTTGGGGTTCAAAAGCCACTGGGATATTGCGTTTGGAAAATAAACGTCCACTATCCACTATGAGATGGTGCTGTCTATAGTTTGTTGCAGCTCCTCAGACTGAAGAAGTCTTTTGGATAAAAGGCGTAACATTTCAACAAGAAGAATCAGTCCAGAGGACCTGACTCAACTTTGTTAGATTTTTCCACCTACTGAGCAGCATCAGGACATGAGAAATTTCACACTTTCATAGTTTCCACTACATGTTGTTGTTCTGACTCCAGCACTAGGTCAGAAGTAACCGTTCTTCACTACTGATGCACTGCATGTTCTTTTTGTTCTGAGTCTGGCACTAAGGCAGAGACGGCCGTTCTTCATTGGGTCTTTCATGTTTGTTCCCCTGTTGCAGAGTGAAGAGCGAGAATTGGCATTACCCTCCATCAGTCTGTAATAACTTGAACATTTAAAGCTGCACTGACATCATGTTGTATCTATGCATCATATTGCACTACATATATATGTTTTATCATTCAACTATGTTCGTTTTTGCAAACAAACTTATAAATATATTTAATTTTGATTTTAAATTGATTTTAAACTTTGCGCCGTGTTTATTCATGGGAAATCCGATTACACGCGAACGCAACATATGTGACGTAAGGAGATGTAGAGGGCTCCGGTTATGCATTTACATACAAGGATGGACAATTTAAAACCCGACGAATTTATCAATCTAAGTGAATATTTGAGCTATATGTCTTCAGTTTGGGAAGCAGAAAGCTAGATAAACAATAAACAACAAGTTCTAATTTAGGTCTGCACCCGTATTTATTTGATTTTTACCTTTTCAGGAAGCGAGGGGGCTCCGAGGGGGGGTGGCAGCTTTATTTATTCCATTCTAGATGAAGTATTTCTTCTTTTGGGAAAGTGAAAAGGCTCACTTGTTCACTGATGATATTAGAACACCCAAAGGCGACACAACGTAACGGCATTTGTCAAGTAAAAAAAAAAAAAGGCGAGCTGCAGGCAAGCTGCTGACAGACGCAGACTGCTTCTACATCTCCTTACGTCACATATGTTGCGTTCGCGTGTAATCGGATTCCCCATGAATAAACACGGCGCGAAGTTTAAAATCATTTTAAAATCAAAATTAAATATATTTATAAGTTTGTTTGCAAAAACGAACATAGTTGAATGATAAAACATATATGTAGTGCAATATGATGCATAGATACAACATGATGTCAGTGCAGCTTTAATGTTTAACCAACTTCCATTTTGGTCTGTGGCTACATCTAGACGTAAGAAAGGTTACTTCCAAAAATTGGGTTGCCCGGTTAAATTCCAAGATGTCCACCACCATAAATGTCCGTCCGTGTTGTGAGTTTGATGACTTGGAAAAATAAAAATGTACTGACTTCCATTTTGGTGTCTAGCTGCATTGATGTGTAAATTGAGTTGCACATCAAAGTCCAGTCCAGAAAAACACTTGTCTAGAAAACTACAAACATTTACTATTCCCACCCTTCAGCTACGGGGGACATCAGTGCACTGCTTGTTATATGTGTCTGTTGTGTCCAACACCTCCACTGCATGTTCTTGTTTTTCTGTGTTGTCTTTAAATCTCAGGAGCACGTTTCATTCAGTGTGTGTTTGACTGCAGGTTTCAGTTCTCATCAGACTGTAAACCCAAGACCAATTTTAGCCTGACTGTGAACATACTGCAGGCTACCCTGATGCATGCTCATACTGCAGGCTGTTTTCAAATACTGTATTCTGACTCATCAGGTTCCTTCTTTGTGCAGGCATTGATACAGAAGGGCATTCTGCAAACTTTGTGGAAACAGAGCAAATCTGTCAGTACAACAGCTGCACAGCGTCCTTTGTTCAGGTGAGCCTAACCAGAAGTCTGACATCCACATTACCTTTTAAAGTATGAAACAAAGTACAGTACTGTACTTAGTTTCATACTTTAAAAGGTAATGTCGATATCGGCCGATACCCAATTTTAAGGATCGGATCGGAAGCAACAAAATGTGGATCGGTGCATCCCTACTTTTTCGACTAGGTTTCATTTGAACCAAATCGGGTCATTGATTTATCTGTGAGCTTCACAAACATTTACAGCATACCGTTTTATTTTTGATTCTCTTATCGCACGTTGTAACTCAAGGATTTCTTCTCTTCTTCGAATGTTCTTCTGCCTTAATACTTCAAGCTTCGATGTGATCAGCTCTAAAGCTTTATCATATTTTCCATCTCCCATCTTTGTTTTGAAATTCTCTCCAAATTAATGAGAGATCCTTGTAGTTTGTTATCTGAAATATTTCCTTATTTAAAATAAACTGGAGTCATTAATTGTACACAGAATATCGTTAAAAATGCCATTTTTAACTAAAATTGTACAGATTTGTACACCAATTCTGTTTAAATTGCAGAGATGTGAAGAGCTTAATGTGGGAGTGTTCCACTCTCCATCATTTTTTAATTTTTTTATTTAATGTGAAAATCAAATAGAATATGCTTTTTTGAATGTTATTTTAAAGATATTGTGACATGATGTTGGAAATGTGCATATTTGTCAGAACATATATATCTTATATCATTCAGCTCTGTTCGTTTTTTCAAAATAAATTATAAATATATTAAAATTTCATTCCAAGTTATGGTAATTTTTTCTCTGGGACACTCCCCTAAAGATCTGCGCATTTCCGTAATACGTCATCAGTGACGTGACAACGGGCAGAAGGCAGAGCCTTGCCCGTTTGTCTGGTGTTTTTTAACTGCTTGCCATACACATTCATTTCCTGAAGGATCGCCTCTTTTATTTGTGTAACTTGAAAAATGCAGTCACGTTGTAGCGCATTTGGGTGTTCTAATATCAGCAGTGAACAAGTTAGCCTTCACAAATTTCCAAAAGATGAGAAACTTCGACAAGAATGGACCAGACAAGGACCGGTGGGTTCCTACTAAGGAGTCGTATGTCTGCAGCGACCATTTCACTGCCGATTGTTTTCAGCACCTGGTATAAAAGAATCTTTAGGATTACCAGTAAGATTCAGAAGACTTTTAAAACCGGATGTTATTCCTACTATTTTTAAAAGAATATCTACAGAAGAAAGTGCCACAGGAGCTACCACGTCAAAACAACGCAGGGAAGCTACCATCGGAAGACTGTCCAGGAGATGAGTAAGTCTTTGTGTAAACATAATCGGAGGTGTGTAGTGTTTTAGATTATAAACTATATATTTTACGTGAGTTCATGTTGTTTTACTTTATACACTGTGAGTGTATAAAGCCAATTATCATGGCAGATTCTTTATGTTCGCTGCTAACAAGCTAGCCGAATCAGTAGCACACACACTTTTCTAATAATGTATTTTTAAATTATGTCTGCGCGATCAAGTAACATCAGTAAGTTTTTTTATTCAGGGAGGGTTTATTAATGAGAGTTTTGGATGATTTACTGTTTTAAAATGATAGATCTCAAACTCAATCGGACATGCTCCGCCATTATTATTTAAATGCGCGTTGGAGCGTGCCTTCCCGTTGTCACGTCACTGATGACGTTTTGCGGAAATGCGCAGATTTTTAGGGGCGTGTCCCAGAGAAAAAACTAATATAACTTGGAATGAAATTTTAATATATTTATAATTTATTTTGCAAAAACAAACAGAGCTGAATGATATAAGATATATATGTTCTGGCAAATATGCAAATTTCCAACATCATGTCACAATACCTTTAAATCTCTTCAGTATTTAAAATGAGCAAAAAATATTTGTCTGTACCTCTGTTATTCTAAAATCTGAATTTAAAATAAACAGGAGTTTTTTGTTTGTGCACAGAACAATTTTAAAGATGGTATTTCTCCATAAAAATGCTGACATTTTATGATGTTTTGAGATAACTCATCTGTTAAATGTCTTTTAACCAACAGGTGGCAGGTTAAAGTCTTAATGTTATCACGAGGTGACCGTAATTACTCTTCATGGCCGCTATAGCGGCGCTGTTGGCTCCCGTTAGCTTAGCCGTAGCTTAGCCATTAGCTTGCGAATAGCATCTAACAATTCGGTAAAAATATCAACATTGGATAGAGTTGGAGCCTGTACGTGATAATTGCTCGAACCGCGTTCTTGTCAGAGACAAATCTGTGTGATTATGGTAAATTGAGCTTATTTATATAGCGCTTTCCAGCCCCCTGTGAGGAGCCCCAAAGCGCTTTACAATACCAGCCATCCACCCATTCATTCACACATTCATACACCGGTAGTGGTAGCCTGCCTTGCAAGGCGCCATCCAGACCTACCGGGAGCAACTTGGGGTTAAGTGTCTTGCCCAGGGACACAACGACACATGGTGGGCAGATGCGGGATTCGAACCTCCAACCTTCCGATCGGGGGTCGACTGCCATTACCACTGTGCCACGGCCGATTAGACAGTTTAGATGGCTTAAATTGAGGCTTTAAACTTTTAGTGAAATCTCCGTTCTTCTTGTGGGTGCAAATTGTACAAGACCCAAAGCAGCACCGGAAATGACGACAATAGTGGGCGGGTCGCAACGGTGTGCGTCCCCACTTCAGCGAATCAGAGCTCACTTTACAGTTACGAGAGTGACTGACAAATCACAGCTCTCGTTTCATGCAGCATCCTGTTTTATCCAATCACAGCTCATAAACAGACGTGATGTGACACGTAGATGTAACATTAGCTTAGCACAGCAGAACACAATTCTATAGACTCTTACAGCTCATAAACGCTCGCTTGATCTTGCAAAAATTTCTGGGATATGGCAAAAACATTTATACAGGTTTAACGGAGCCACGCTCAGTAACACAGCACTACAACTTGTTTGAAAACAACACGGACTCTCTAGGAGCCGCTTCAAGGTCGATTCCGTCCACTGACTGGTTTGTCAGAACCACTATCCGACAACGTTTCAACAGGAATATGTGTCTTTGACCTGCTCTAAAATGTAAAAACACCACACACAGCAATCTTGCAGATGTTAATAATAGCTTCAAAAAATGACTTTGGTCATTTTGCGATGAGATCGCCCCAGCTTGTGGACAACGTTATCTGGACCGGGTCCAGAACCACACAAGACACTTCCCACACAGCGTGACAAATCCCCACCAAAACTACTTATAGCGTTTAAAAAGTTGAACAAATAACAATTCCAGCTTCAAATGTCAGTACACACACTTCTGCTATGTTTTGAACACCTCCAGCCAAAAATTGTCATCAGAGTTAAAAATTGGATATTATGCAAGCATGTTTTATGAGCACAGAAATATTCATTTTAAATCTTTCAGAAACCGGTACGAGCCACCAGATGTAGGATATTTAAACACGTACGGTGCCACCAGATGTAAAGATATTAGGGGTCAGTATTAAACTGACACCCTTTACCTTAATTATTTACTTATTCAGATTGAATAGTATTTCACGGATTCTTTTCTTTTTCAGGTTTACCCAATATTTCTGTGATCATTTATAATGGACAAATAAACCTAAAGCCATTAAGTGACAATGAGACTTTGATTTTAGTCGGTATGCCAAAAGACACTACCTTTTATTTAAAATAAATCAATTAAAATTAACACCATTACACTTGATTGACTGATTTCACTTTCTTGCAGTTTAAATGCATCAGCACATTTAATTGTAACACAACAGACATCAGTACAGGATGACGATTATACTTTTTATCTGTGTGGTTCTTTAGTTTAAAAATGTAGTTACCAGCTTAGAATGAAAGGGAGAAGGAAATAGGAGGAAAAAGGGAAGTTTATCTTGCATTTATAAAACCAGATGACACTCTTCCATACGCGTCCAGCTAAGATATCATCACACCTCCAGTAAGCAAACAGCTGCTCCTTTACCTTAAGACGTCCGTCCCGGTTCTGGTAAAGAGCTGTGATCAGCCTTGGACGTAAACGGGTCGTAGGTCCCGCAAGTCCAAGCTGGACTCCAAACGTGTTTTTCTTCTCAGTGTCGGTGATACTTGCTTTAGTCAGCAGAAGTCGTGGCAGTCATGGTTTGGTTTCAAGATATCTTATTCCAGAAAGGAATTTCATTCAAAGTTCTGAGCTTACGCTAGGTTTGAAGTGGACTAATAACCAGCATGTTATTAGCCCTTACTGGGGAACGAAGGTCTTTGGCTCTTGACCAAACGTTCGACAGCTATCAAGACAGAGAGCTTTCAGGTCTCTGTCCATTCCAACTCTGAAGCGTTCCGGAAACAAAACGCTTTTACTAAAGTGTTGAGACCAGAAAATTCAGTCTTCTGATTGGTCAGATCAGGAGAAGGGAGTTCAGAGACACGTCAAAGAGTTCACTTTAACGTTATCAGGATTCAAGGTGAAAGTCAGAAACAGAAAGAAATTGTTTAGAGGAGACAGAGAGTGCTGGAGTCATTCTCATGAAAACAACAGATTAACTGTCTTCTCCATTTCTAAACAAAACTGCCGGCCACTCCGACCCAGCCCTTCACCTTTCACACAGTTCTTAAACACCATCATTGGTGCAGAATAAACCAGCATATAACATATGTGATCATAAGACATATTGTAAAGTACAACAAGCTCATGAATAAACACAGGTGATGCTCTGATTATATTTGTATTAGAACAAAATCAAAGAATAGAAATAGTCTTTGTGAATGAATATGTTGTTTGATTCAAACTAACAAAGACTAAATGTCTGTTTACTGAGAGGTCAGTAAAGGTCATCACTGGACCTCGTCATGTCCACTACACAAAGAAGAAGAAAATTTAAAAATATACATAAAATAATGTAAACAATCGTGTTATTGAGTCATGTGTCCTGCAGCAGGAAGCTTTGTGTGTGTTCGAGACATCTGTAATGAGCTACAGCCGTCCTCTAACAACACCTTGAATGAAGTTTACAGTTTAAATCATGTTTTATGTATATGTTATGATGCAGGAAAAAAACAATTCTCTGTATGAATTCTAACCAAATTTTCTTTTTGCCTGTAGACGAGAGGTTCGATCCCCTTCTACTGGTCCCAGAGGCCCAATCTGAAGTACAAACCAAAACCTCAGATCAGCAAAACTTACAACCATGTCCGTTTTTACTCTTGTATCTCATAGTTCATTTTATTTTGTCTCATGCTCATGTAGTTTTTATTATTTATTTTCTTTAGTTAGATGGGTTGCAGAGACACTTTGACTCGCAGGCTGTTCTCTATGGAAGACAAGTTGTCTTAAACTTGGTGAGAACAAAGAATTCTACCTGATCAGGCTTAGATTGATTTGTACTGAAACTTTCTTTAAACAGACATGCTGTGGGTGCAGCAGTTGTAACATTTATATTTTATTTATTTCAGATCAACCAGAAAGGTTCTGAAAAACCACTGGAGCTAACTTTTGACAAACTGGTGAACAGTTTGGGTAATGGCATGATCAGGTAAGATGCCCACCAGTCTTCTGTTTCAGACGTGTTGACTTTGTTTAGTGAGATTTTTCTTTAGTGTGGGTTTGTTTTTTCCTGCAGATACGTAGCGTTTGACTTCCATAAGGAGTGCAGTCGAATGAGGTGGCATCGCCTTCAGATCTTACTGGACATGGTCTCAGAAGTCCAGGATGAGTTTGGGTCTGTGTTCTAGCCAGTGTAAAAGATCATTGTACAGCTACATCTCAGAATACCTTTCTATTTAAAGTGTGTGTGTGTGTGCGTTCGTGCGTGTGTGTGTGTGTGTGTGTTTCCAGATATTTTCTGGTGGATGCTGATGGAAAGGTGCTGCTGAGCCAAGAGGGAATATTTCGGAGCAACTGCATGGACTGTCTGGACCGGACTAATGTTATCCAGAGTCTGCTGGCCCGGCGCTCGCTCCAGTCCCAGCTTCAGGTACCTTACACACAATGAAAACAGCTGGATCCCAAACTAGTCCTCACAAAACCCGTTGCATCTGCAGAAAATGTGAATTCTCCCAAAAAATAAGTGAGTTTTATCATTTTCATTTTGGATGAGCAAAGACTCGAGACATAACTAATACTGTAACTGAGATTATTCAATAATGTTGATTGAAAATAGCATCCAAGTCTTCTCCTTATTCTAGAAGTATGAAATTTAAGATAGTAGGAATTATTTCTAAAGCCACATCGCTTTTAGAAAAATCATGAACTCAAATAACTAATTTTGATTTCAGTGAGAGATTTCATGTTTAATCACATTTGTTTTATTTGTTTTTTGTTCTGGTAAAGTAACTGCATTTATTTTAATAAGATTTTTTTATTTATATCTTTAGAGCTGATTTTTGTTTTATTTAATTGGAGCCATGGGCGAGTTGACATTGTTTCAATGGGGGTGTGGGTGGGTAACGGAGGAGAAGCAGCTTAGAGAGGTGTGGCGGACTACAACTCTGCTTCCTGGACTGGACCCTGGGTGTCAATCATTTCGATAACTAATAATATTGTAACACAACTCCCAAGGCAAAATAATTAATGAACTTTACACTCTTACCGGTACTTTTTTCAGTTTTTCTTCAGATTAAAAAAAAATCATAATTAAAGAGCAGCAATATGAAAACAGCATACATATACTGGAGTCATATAAAACCTTAATGAGTCAATATGAAACATCAGTTATTTCAATAAACAGCATGGTCTCCTGTCAAAGTCAAAGCCATCATGACGGACTTAAGTGACTCAAATGACCCTGATCACTTTACTGAGTGACTCATTTTAACCAGAGTTTGGTTTTAACCATGACTGGGACCACTCCTTCAAAACCCCATTGAATAATCACGATGAGTCGACAGTTGAAGGTAAAAAATATTTTGATTGTTGCCTTCTCTTTGGGTTTGTGCTCACAGAGAATAGGGGTTCTCCACAAAGGCCAGCAGATTGAAGATCAGGCAGACTTTGAAAAGATGTACAAGAATGGTAAGTGTTCTTTAACCTTCAGGGATCCATTTATTTTAATACAGTATTCTGTAAAGTCAATGGGGCCAAAAATGCCTACTTACAAAAAAAACATACATTATTAATATTTTATTCATAAAGCATTTATAAAACACTTAAAAACAGCAACAAGGCCAACCAAAGTGTTGTACAGCAAAACAACAAGCAAAGGACAACATAAAATACATAAATCCACACAGGTAAAGATAAGAACTAAATGACTTAACATTTTTAAAACACAGTGAAGTTAAAGTAAACTCACACTGGATGGAAAGCCAGGGAATAAAAGTGAGTTTTTAAACAAGACAAAAGCGTGAAAGAGGGAGCCTGCCTGACATGCAGTGGTAATTCATTCACTGTCTTGGACCTGCAACAGAGAAAGCCCTGTCACCTCTGAACTTGAAACGAGTGCCTAGAACCACTAAAAGCATCTGGTCTACTGACCTCAGAGAGTGCTGCGGGACATATGGCTGCAGCAGATCTGTGAGATAAGATGGTGTAGAACTGTTCAGAGATTTAAAAACATACAAAATTATTTTTAAATGAATTTGGAAGTAAATCGGGAGCCAGTGAAGGGAGGCCAGAACCAGAGAAATAAGCTTTCTTTTGCCTGTACCGATTAAACATCAGGCTGCAACATTTTGAACCAGTTTTAAACATGCAATAGAGGTCTGACTGATTACAAAAAGAAGTGTACTGCAGTAATCAAGCCTGGATGCTGAAAGCATGTATTACGGTTTCAAGATTACTTTTGGAAAGTATGGGTTTCCGTTTAGGCAGTCACCTCAACTGAAAAAACAGGGTCTGACAATTGTGTTTACATGAATGTTAATTTTCATGCAAGGGTCGATTGTCTGTCCCAGATTAGTGACCACTTGTTTCTCTAATGGGGCTAGAGAGGAAAGGTCGATACCGTGGTTCTTGATTGTGCCATTAGTCAAAGTCAAAGTCAACTTTATTGTCAGAACTGCAATATGTACAGGACATACACAGGATTGAAATTGCGTTTCTCTCAGTCCCTCGGTGCAACAGTAACCATCTAAACACTAAACACTAAAACATTTAATAAACATAAGCATAAAATAGTAAAAGTGTAACACTGTCCTGAGTTTTTTCATAGTAGTATAAAAGTATGAAAATTTACACCAACACTGAAACACCAAACACCCCTAAAACACCAAACACCCAATGAACATAAGCATAAAATGAAATAATAAAAGTGTAATACTGTCCTGAGTTTTTTCATAGTAGTATAAAAAAGTATAAAAAGTATATCTATAAAATAAACTGAAGGTTCTAGCATTGACATTTGCAAAGAGGCACATAAGGCACATTTGGCATCCTTAGATAAGGCTAGTCAGAGAATACTGTATATGTATCAGCAGTAGTGTAGATATAAAAGTAGTGTAAATGTAAACAGTAGTAATAAATGTAAAACAGTAGTAATAAATGTAAACCGTATTAATAAATGTAAACAGTGAATGTAAACAGTAGTATGACTATAGGCAGTAATGTAATACAAACATTAGTGCAAATATGAGAAGTAGTGCAAACTGAATGAGCACATGACCGAGAGTTTAGTGAATAACCCGTTTGATGACACAGGGTCCAGTGTTAAAAACTTTGTGTTGAGTGGTAATGTGTGAGAAAGTTTTTTGTGTTAAGGCAGTTCAAATGGGAGGGGAGGCAGAGCAGGCAGAGTGTTTAGCATTCTGACTGCCTGATGAACAGAGCTGTCTCTCAGTCTGCTGGTTCGAGCCTGGAGACTCCTCAGTCTCCTCCCTGATGGCAGCAGTCTAAAGCGGCTGTGTAGTGGGTGTGTGGGATTAGGTGCAAACAACATGACTTGAGTCTACTTCTGTTTAAAACTTAAGAAATTTAAAGTAATCCAATCCCTGATGTCAGCCAGGCAGTCAAGAAGAGGTTGGATAGAACGTGCACCAGTGTGCTTCAGAGGGAAGTAAATCATAGTTATCTGTGTAGAAATGCAAGCGTATACCATGTTTATGAAAAATAGCACCTAGTGGCAGCAGGTATAAAGAAAAAAGACGAGGTCCAAGAATGGAGCCCTGCGGTACCCCACCACTACCAATGAAATGCTGCCAATGCTGAACTAAAATCTTTCATGTTGACACAAAAGATTCTGTCAGAGAAGTAGGACCAGGGGTGCCCAACCTTTTTTGAACCAAGAGCTACTTTTGAAGTCGGCAGTTTGCCGAGGGCTACTCGTCCAGTCTCAGTACCAAAAAACATAATTTTTCATCTCCCTACTCCTCACTTCTTTAAAGTAAATAAAACAGAACGTAATGTGTTGCTAGTTTTATTTAATTAAAGTATTTTATCAAAGTAAAAGAACACAATATTTGAAAAGCACACCATATTTTTTTAAAGAAACGAATAAACAACTGAACTGAACAATATAAAACTCCCTCATTTACACTAACTATTTACAAAAAGTTACAAAGGTGCAGATTTACAAATCTCCAACAATTTCAAATCTCAATAAAACCTAAATATCAAAACTAGGCAGCTGCTCTGTGCAGCAGGATGGTGTGTCATCTGCAGGTGCTGAAGTCCCTCACTGGTCCAGACTGCTGGCTTCAAAGGGCCATTCAGAGTTCCACCTGGTTATAAGACAAGACACACACACACACACACACACACACACACACACACACACACACATTAGGTACAGAAAATGAAGGGCACACCCAAACTGCAAAATAAATACCATACCATACCATACCAGCTTTATTTATAGAGCACTTTAAACACCTACAGGACCAAAGTGCTGTACACACAACAAAACAATCACAATCAGGTAATAAAATAATTAAAATAAATAAAAGTCACATAATAAAAGTTGAGGAATCATACACTCAGATAAAACAAGCGACTAAAATTATTAAAAGTCAACATCGCAGATGGTGTCATAGGCCAGGGAGAAGAGATGGGTTTTAAGAAGAGATTTAAAAACAGACAGGGAAGAGGCCTGTCTGATGTTCAAGGGAAGGTTGTTCCACAGTTTAGGAGCTGCCACAGCAAAAGCACGGTCTCCTCTGAGCTTGCGTTTTGTCTTTGGGACACTCAGGAGCAGCTGATCACATGACCTGAGGGATCGAGAGGGTGCGTATGGCTGCAGCAACTCGGACAGATAGGGCGGGGCAAGACCATTTTGCGCTTTAAAAGCAAATAAAAGAACTTTAAAATGAATCCTGTAATGTACGGGCAGCCAGTGCAGGGAGGTTAAAACAGGAGTAATGTGGTCAAACTTTCGTGTGCCAGTTAAAAGTCGTGCAGCGGCGTTCTGTACCCTCTGAAGCTGAGAGATACATGAATCACTGATTCCTATATAGAGTGCATTACAGTAGTCCAGCCGTGTGGTCACAAAGGCGTGAACTACTGTTTCAAAATTCTGCTTGGAAAGAATTGGCTTCACCTTAGCCAGCTGCCTCAGGTGGAAAAAACTAGTTTTAACAACTGCTCTGATGTGGTTTTCAAATTTTAGTCCTGCATCGATCTTGACCCCCAGGTTTGTAACAATAGGTCTGATGTATTGAGCCAAGGAACCAACATTGACCTTGGGAGTCTCAGTTGAGCTTCCAAAAACCATCACCTCAGTCTTCCCCTCATTAAACTTTAAAAAGTTCACAGCCATCCAGGCTTTGATGTCCTCCAGACATGAAAACAGAGGGGCCAGAGAGTTGGAGTCCTTTTTCTGAAGCGGGACATAAATCTGCGTATCATCCGCATAACAATGAAAGGAGATCCCATATTTTCTAAGAATGGAGCCAAGAGGGAGCAGGTATAGTGTGAAGAGGAGGGGGCCTAAGACTGAGCCCTGAGGAACCCCACACAGAAGAGGAGCAGAGGAGGACTCATGGTCACCAAGGCGGACACAGAAAGTACGGTCGGCTAAGTAGGACCTAAACCAGTTCAGTGCTGCACCGCTGACACCCCCCCATTGTTTCAAACGACATAGTAAGATGTTATGGTCCACGGTGTCAAAAGCAGATGATAAATCTAAAAGCAGGAGGACAACACTGTCACCAGAGTCCGTTGCTAAAAATATGTCGTTAAAAACCTTTAAAAGAGCAGATTCTGTACTGTGCAGAGCTTTAAAACCAGACTGTAAAACCTCGAGAATGTTCTGTTCTTCCAAATATGCTGATAGTTGGTTGTACACAACCTTCTCGAGCATTTTTGAAAGAAATGGCAGTTTGGAGATGGGCCTGTAGTTAGCAAGAACAGAGGGGTCAAGAGTGTATAAATAAATAAATAAATAAATAACACAAAGATAGCTAGCTAACTAGTCTGATCTAAAATGTAATAAAAAAACAACATACAGACACATTGTGACAAGTCTATAGGAGACAACTTTTTATGCAAGCTGTATAAAATAAATGTGTCTCTACCTTAGTGGGACTTCTGACACTGAGAGGAGGAGGCCAGGGTCTCATAAGCGGGGCAGTATGAGGTGGTTGCGAGGCGCAGGCAGGTCTCCAGATGATCATCAGTCATTGTGGATCTGGTTTTGGACTTGATGATTTTCATGTGTGAAAAAGCAGACTCACACAGATAGGTAGATCCAAAAAGTGCTGTTAAGTTCAAAGCACATCTTCGGATGTTAGGATACTTTTCTTCTGACAGCAGACTCCAGAACTCTCCATTCACGCCAGGTGATGCTCTGGATTTGATCCCAATGTCATTTTGCAGAGTCAACACCTCATTTTCAACACCAGAGCTGTCCAGCTGAAACACGGACACCAATTTGGACACAATGTCATCCACATCAACATTTCCAAAAGGATAACACATGTAGCTGGTAACAGGCTCGATGGAGGAAAAGTCAGTAAATCGTCTCTCAAATTCTGCTGAGATGCTCTGAACCTGCTTAGAAAAGTGTGCACTGTCCAGTTGTGTGACCTCTTTCCCTTGGCGCTGTAGCTCTGCCTCCATGTGTGGGAAGTTTCGCAGGTCCCTGCGTTGCAGCCGACTTGTGAGCAGTTGCAGCCTGCTTTTGAAGGTGCTCACAGAACTGATCATGTGAATTATGTTTTTGTCCTTTCCCTGAAGCTCCAAATTCAGTTCATTGAGCAGGCTGGTGAGATCTGTGAGGAAGGCTAAATCCAAAAGCCACTGGGTGTCCTCGAGTTTTGAATGTCCACCATGACCTGACAGCTTCAGAAAATCCCTGATCTCAGGCAACAGCTCAATGAATCTGGCCAGAAATTTACCTCTGCTTAGCCACCTGACGTCCATGTGCAGCAGCAGGTCTGTGTGGTCTGCTCCTGCCTCCTCCAAGTGAGCCCGGAACAACCTCCTCTGCAGACTCCTGGCCCTTATAGAGCACACAGTTTTCATGGCAACATCCATCACTTCCTTCATGTTTAAAATCTTCCCACACAGGGCCTGTTGGTGGATGATGCAGTGATAGTTCAAAATGTCTGGGAAAGCATCATTCTGCTTGCAGAGTGCAACAAATCCACTGGTGTGACCGGTCATTGCTGGAGCGCCATCAGTTGTTATAGAAATTAGTTTATAGAGGGGCAAGTTGCTTTTATTAACAAACTCCATAAACACATTAAAAATATCTTCTCCTCTTGTGTGTCCCTTCAAAGGCAAGATGGTGAGCAGCTCCTCTTTTGCACTCATGTCTGCAAAGGCCATTCTGATAAAAACACACAGCTGTGCTGTGTCCACCATGTCTGTTGACTCATCAAACTGAAGAGAGAAACACTGACATTGTTCCACGTGCTTTTTTAGCTGCTCCTCCACATCAACAGTCATTCCCTCACATCGCCGTGTCACTGTTTGTCTGGACAACTGCACGTTTTTAATAGCAGCTACGATCTCACTTTTATTTTTAAAATCATGAAAAAGCGCATCTGTAGCCTCAATAAACGCTTCTTTCATAACTTCTCCATCACTGAAAGACTTCTTATGTTGAGCCAGGATGCGGCTAACACGGTAGGAGGCGATCGTAGCAGCCTTACCTTTTGTGCTGGGCCGAGTGAAGATCGATTGCTGGGCTGCAAGCTTGTTTTTTAGCTCCCGCACTTTGTGAGTCCGTAAAGAACTTTTAGGAGGGAAATCTGTCTCAAAACGTTTGTGCATCGTCTTGAAATGCCACTCCAAGTTACACTTTTTGGGTAAGGCAACGCTCGAATTACAGATGAGGCAAATAGACTTCGAATTAGAATAAACAAAAAAATAATCCTCCTCCCACTCTGTGTGAAAATAAGTTTTCGTTTGCTTGTTCGCTAGTTTTCCTTCCATGTTTACTACGCACCAACAGCTCCACTGCGGCTGTCCTAAAGTCTCGTGAGTCACCGCACCCAAAACTCGCGAGACTATGTTTGTGAGCATACAAGATGGGGAGGGCTGAGGAAAGCGTTGCTGCGCATTGGAATATCGTCATTCCTCCCACCCCCCACCTCCACCACTTCTGCCGGAGTTAGAATGAAGCTTAGCAGCGACATGTCACCTCCACCACTTCTGCCGGAGTTAGAATGAAGCTTAGCAGCGGACATTTCACCTTGTTAACAGCTGACAGCCGGCTGTTAGAGCAAGGTTGCGCTTCGCGGGCGACTGGGAACCAGCTGCGACTGGTTGGGCACACCTGATCTAAACCATATGATGGCTGACCCTGTGATGCCCACTCACTGTTCCAGCCTAGAAATGAGGATCTCATGGTCGATGGTGTCAAAAGCAGATGTAAGGTCCAGTAAGACAAGGAGTGCAGAATCACCTGCATCTGTGGCTAGAAAAAAGTCATTGAAGACCTTCAATAGAGCAGGTCTTAGTGCTGTGGAGAGGTTTAAAGCCAGATTGGAATAACTCTAAAATAGAGTGATCCTCCAGGAAGCATTTCAACTTGGACTCAACTATTTTTTCCAGTAGTTCTGAAACAAATGAGAGTCTGGAAATGGGTCTAAAGTTGGACACCACTGAGGGGTCAAGGTTAGGTTTTTTTCAGCAGAGGTTGAACAGCATCATTTTTTAACTTTTTGGCACCACACCTGAGGATAAAGGGCTATTCACAATAAATAGAGGGGTCCAGAATAGGAAAGACCTCCTTTAGAAGTCTGTGAGTGTGTGTGTGTGTGTGTGTGNGTCGAAGGGGGACCCAGAAAGCTTTATGCTGCACATTAGTTGCTCAAAAAAAAAGACTGAGATGGTCTCAAAGTGGTCAAATATATCCAACCATTGAGACGAGATGGATGGATCACGGTGGAGAAATGAGTTCCCAGGTGTGCACAACTTTTTCCAAAAAGTTACTATAAAAACACTTTTTTTTCTGTTTTCTCCTCTGTATAAATCTCCTAAAGCTTCAGTCCAGTTCCTGGTTTCTAATAAAGTTTTCTGATGTGTTTGCCTTTAGCCTGGGCAGATAATGCTGATGCCTGTGCCAAACAGTATGCAGGTACCGGAGCCTTGAAGACGGACTTCACCAGGTCAGTTTTCTCAGTTCAGTCCCTGCTGCCATCTGTGGAGCTTCTGTTTCTGTTCAACTGAAGAGTCTGAATAAAATCCATCAGAAGCAGATTAGAACTGCAGGAGGGAATTGGTGATCCTCTTACCATTTTGGCTTCTGAGAGACACTGACACTCTGAGAAGCTCTTTTTATACCAATCATGTTGTCAATTGACCTAATTAGTGTTAATTGGTGTTCCAGCTGTTCGTTATATGCTCAATTTCCTTTTTTCAGCCACTTATTGCTACTTGTCCCAACTTTTTTGGGATTTGTTGACACTGTGAAATTTTGAATCAACATATTTTTCCTTTAAAGCGTCACTGACATTTTTTTTACTATGCATAAAATTGCTCAAAATATATATCTTTTATCATTTAAATATGTTCGTTTTTGCTAACAAAATGATAAATCAATTTAATTTTGCTTAAAAGTGATTTTAAACTTTGCGCCGTGTTTATTCACGGGAAATCCGATTACACGCGAATGCAACATCTGTGACGTAAAATCGGGCAGAGGCAGTCTGCGCGTGTCTGCTGCTCGTCTGCAGATCGCGTTTTTTTTTTTTTTACTTGAAAAATGTTGTTACGTTGTGTCGCATTTGGGTGTTCTAATATCATCAGTGAACAAGTGAGCCTTTTCACTTTCCCAAAAGATGAAATACTTCGTCAAGAATGCAACAAAGCTGCACCCCTCGGAACCCCCACTCACCTGAAGGTAAGTCTCATACGGCTGCAGACCTAAATTAGATCCTGCTGTTTCTTGTTCCATCACCTGAACTATTTTCGGCTTCCCAAACTGAAGACAAATAGCTCAAATCTTCACATCAGTGACGTGCGGTGAGGTTCATGGCTGGTGAGGCACACTGACTTCATCACAGTCAGATCTTATATACATGAACCCTACAGAGTAGTGTATTCGCCATTTGATTGGAAGCAGTTAACGGGTTGTGTTTAAAATTTCATATCAGCAATCTTTACACATACAAACAAACAATGGTGAGTCCAGCTAACAACAAACAACAACACAAACCCACACCCCACTGAACATAAGAGGATCTGCGGTGGAAGTCATCTCCATCTACAACTACTTGGGTGCACAGTACACAATGAATGACTACATCAGCTGGAGCAACAACACCACCAGCCTGATCAACAAAGGCTCATCAGAGACTCTACTTTCTCAGACGGCTGAGACGAGCTGGTCTGAGAAGCTCAGTCCTCACCTCCTTCTACAGGTGTGCAGTGGAGAGCATCCTGTGCTCCAGCATCAACATGTGGCATGGAGGCTGCACAGAAGATGTTGGAGTCAGTCTCCCCACTATCACAGACATCTACACCTCCAGATGCAGGAAGAGGGCCACCTGCATCATGAAAGACCCCACTCACCCAGCACACACACTCTTTGCCCCACTCCCCTCAGGACGGAGGTTGAGGAGCATCAAGTGTAGAACCACTAGACTGAGGAACAGCTTCTACCCTGAGGCTGTTAGACTCATGAATATCTAACCAGAATAATCACTGTGAAAAATCACATCATGTTGCTGCTGATCTGTTTCATGTTGCTGCTGATCTGTTTCATGTTGCTGTGTTCATTCATGCCCATCTGCTTATACAGACTCATGTTCGTGCTGCTGTTTGGAGTGTTTTTTTCTATGATATTAGTGCTTAGTGTTTTGTTAGTTGATGTTTTTCTTAGTTCATATCTTAGATGTTATTACTCTTCTTCTTTTACATTTTATTGTTGGATGTAACTGGGACCCTGTGTATATTATCTCGTTTCATCATCACATGTACCACATGTTGTGCCAATGACAATAAAGATTCTCTGACCTCTGACCTAATACAAACTGTAGCACACAAAAAAGCACATTTAATTTAGAGAAAAAAAATTTTAGTCTTACTTTTACTTATAAATGAAGTCCATGCGCCGCTCCTTCTGAACAAAGGCGTCGATGACTTTTTTGTAGAAGTCTTCCTTCTTGGCTTTCAGTTTTAAAAGTCTCTGCTTTGATGGAGATTAGTGAAAGAGAAGAAAGCCTTCCTTGATCAGTCCTGTTTCGACTGCATGTTTTTATTCTTTTCAGCGCTGAGAATGACCGATGCTGTGGTAGCTGGAACAGTGAGCACTAGCTGAAGCAACTTTGTCGCTTCAGGAACAGTTGGAATGAGATCTTTCTGGACCAAAAACCTGAGATGCTGTGCAGGAGATTTACATTCATCTCTCACTGTTTGTGAACCATACAGTCCAATGAGATCCGCCTTCAGTTTCACCAAGTCAAAGAATTTGGCATATTTTGACATGCTCTGCAGTTTTGCGTCATCAAAACTTTTTCAGGTCACAATATCCCATCCGAGTCCAGACATTGTCAGAAGTTGAGAAAAGCAGGCAGGAGTAGCAGAAAAGGCGGTTTCTTGCTGGACATCCACACAACCAGCTTTTTCGTGTGTACCACTCTGTTTTAAAAGAGCGAGACTTATGTCCCGTAGTCTGAAGAAGACCTTTTAGCTCCGGTGTTGGTCGTCCTTTTAATAATACTTCCTGCTTGGACTGAAAATCCAATTGAGAAAAATGGCCCTCATGCACGAAAATGTTCGTATTTTTATCCTAAATTTCTCCTACTTTTGTTCGTACGAAGCGTTCGTACGAACATGCCACGTCAGATCCAACAAAGTCTTCTATCCACAGGAAACGTGTGTAAATGGGTTGCGTAAATATGATGAATCCCACCTGTTCTATCAACCTGCGCGTGCTCGCGTAGAGGTCATTTACATAATTCCCACCCCTCAAAACACCATATAAGGCCACGTTTCCTGCCTTCTGACAGCAGGAAGTGTCCATTCATTCAAAATCAAGAAGTAAGAGGAACTTCACGCGTTCGGAGATCTGCTCTCAGTGGCGCTGTGGCTACCCCCCACCCCCCCCGCAAGTGTCGGATGGTCAAATATCTTTAATTTTACTGTGTTACATTATAGTTTCACTTATTCAGAAGAGTGGCACCGCTACCCCCCACCCCCCCGCAAGTGTCGGATGTGTTTTTCAACAGAAGCATTTTAAATTGTCTCGAAACTACAGTTAACATCATATTAATATTGTAGTGCATATGTTGTGTGTCCCGTGGGTCGTACAGTATCAGAAATCAAGAATAAATGGTTTGATCTGAAAATGGCTTCAAACAAACGTCTCGCCGCAGCACGGACAGGAGGTGGTCAGGAGATGGTGGACAATAAATGCCACGCTGCGCAAGATGCCAACATGTTTTGCAGCACAAGCCCCACATCCTTTCTGTGCGATGTTGGAAACAAAAACCCCTGTTCCTGGACTCAGAGTGCACGTGTGTCGCAGAAAGTGGTCCAGACTGGTGGGTCTGCTGGTCTCACTGATCTAGACGCCTGCCCCCCCCCCCGCGCTTCTCCTCCATAGCAGCTCGGTTCTTCAGTGCGCGCGGCTCACGGCTCCATCGCCTGCACAACGCGGCGCACGGAGCTGAGGGCGAGGTGATGGAGGCGGAGGAGGGGGGAAGAGGAGGTGGGGGTGGCACACAAGCGCAGGTTCCACTCGGCTCGGAACGGATCGGTACTTTGGGCACTTCTTTTTTATGTGTGGCTGAGAGGGAGATGGACGCACGGCGGAGAGCAGCGCGCGCTCAGCAGCTTCTCTCATGCGCGCTCCTCCTGGTCATCGCGCAGCCACATTCTGCAGGTTATATTTCGAATCAGATATAATAATCTATTGCTCCGATGGTGTTTGGCACAAGATCAGTCTTAATCCGTACTTGTTCTGCGGCGGTGCATGGGAATTTTATGTACCTGGGTGTTAATATGAGGAGCGGCTTGATGACCAAGGGGAGCGCACGACTCACTGAAGCCTGCGCGACACACCAGACAAATTAAACTTAAAATTATAATTCTAATTCAAACAGAACCTATTGTCAAAAACAATTGTGGTGCGTGACTTTTTTAAACTCAAAATATTTTCTAAATAACGAAATATGAAGTTATTAGTGGAGAAATCCCGTCTGGATGACAGCAGACTGACGCTCCTAAAATATACGACAGGTCCGGACCACTCGTAAATTTTGTTCGTATCTGAGAAAAATCCTAGGATACGAAAACATTGTTGGATGCCACAAATGATCCTAAATCACTCGTACGAACAGTATAAGAACAAATCTGTGCGTACGAACGGTTCGTGCATGAGGGCCATTGTTTTAGTTTACTAATGTACTCCTCCATTGCAAAATTATAGCTAATATCCAATCTGTCACGCTTCCTCCTGCAGCGGTGCGGAGCAGGTGCTGCAGAAACCCAGTGGGCCCATAGCCCCTCCTCCTCCTCCTCCTGCTCTGCTACAGGAGCCGCGAGGCGCGCCTCGATCAGCAACTTCACAAACGTTTATGATCGCTCAGCAAAAAAAAAACACGTTACAGTATTTAAAGAAAAAATTTGTGATTTTGATTAAAAAAATAACTTAAAACTGGTTTAGTGTTAAGTAAAATAAGTTTATAATACAAATCAAAGGATAAATACAATAATTACATTTTTTTTTATTTTTTTTCCCATGATGACAGGGGAGGCACGGCCTCACTTGCATCCCCTGACCGCACGTCACTGCTTCACATAGATTGCTAAATTCGTCGGGTTTTAAATTGTCCGCTATTAAAGAGACCAGAGCCCTCTTAAAATCACTTTTAAAGCAAAATTAAATTGATTTATCATTTTGTTTGCAAAAATGAACATACGGTAGTTGAATGATAAAATATATATATTTTGAGCAATTTTACGCATAGTACGGTAAAAGAATCATGTCAGCCACACTTTAAAATGTTACATTTACCGGTACTCAGATTAAACTTTTGATCTGTCATCTATGTTCTATTACGAATAAAATATTGACATTTGCCACCTTTACACATTGCATTCAGTTTTTATTCACAATTTGTTTAGTGTCCCAACTTTTTTGGAATCCGGTTTATATTGTAATGGGCATGACCGTGTCCACTTTGATACACCTGTGTACTTTTGAACTGTTCCAGAGATGACTTTTACTGACCTCTCAGTAAAGCAAGACATTTACCACAAAATCATTCCATTAGTTGTAATCTGAGAATATAGTCACCAAAAGAGACTATTTCTATCTTTGATTTTAGGCTGATGTGATCAAAAGAATAACTTTTGTCATTTTCATGATATATGTTATATGCTGTTATTCTTTTAATATGGAGTATTACTGTGTTCACTGCTGTGTTAAAGTTGAAGTCTCGGGTCAGAGAGACCCGACGGTTTTGTTTAGAAAGTCAGAAGACAGTTAATCCGTTGTTTTTCAGGAGAACGACTCCAGCTTCTCTGTCTTTTTCCTAAACAATTTCCCTCTGCTGGCTGTAACCTTGGGTCGTGATAACACATGTCTCACTCCTCTCATGATCTTCTTTAAGTTCTAAGCTGTTGCTGGAACTGTTGAGTTTGCTGAGGACCTCAATGCCCTGATGAGGTTCCCCAAAGAGCTGAATGACCACCAGTCACGCGCTAAGGACTCGTCATCCAGCTGGGACTGATAACATGCTGTTATGAGTCCACTTCGAACGAGCGTAAGCTCAAAAACTTTGTTTATTCCTTCATGGAATAGTTATCTTGAAGTCAGAGGCCTGAAGCTGACGCATTTTCTGATGGTCGATGCGGAACCCAGGAGACGTTGAAAACGTAAACGAATAACCTGCTCAGAGGTGCTGGTTCCCACAAGGACCCGTGCATCTGAAAAGCTACAAGGTCTTCTCTCTTACCGGGCTGTCGTCAAAAGGTAAAGAGCTGTTTACAAACGTACCTGGATTTTAGCAGAAGTCGGATGAGAAGTGTCACTTTGGTAACATGCTCAAGACAATTTCCCTTAAACCATCTCTCCATCTTACCTCCTCTCCTTTCCCTCAATTCTAAGCTGGAAACTATTTAAGCTAAAGAGCCCTCAGACTAAATATGTTTAACATCCAGTATTTATGTCTGTTGTTGTAATTCAAGTGTGCTGACGTATTAAATTGAAAGAAAGTGAAATCATGTCAATCAAGTGTAATGGTGTTAATTTAGTGATTTATCTTAAATAAATGGTAGTGTCTTTGGCATACCAACTAAGTTAACGTCTCTGTCACTTAATGGCCTTGTTTATTTATCCATCATAAAGATCACAGAAATATTGGGTAAACTGAAAAAGAAAAGAATCCGTGAAATTACTATTCAATCTGAATAAGTAGATTAATTAAGGATAAAGAGGTCAGCTTAATACTGACCCCTGTTAAAATCCTTTAGTTACATCTGGGTGGCACTATATGTGTTTAAAGACACAATATATGGTCTCCCTCATGTTCCCTTCATCTGGTGGCCCGTACGGGGAGATCTGTGATCTCTCATGAACTTGAAACGTTATGTTGGCATGGTTATTCCAATTTTTGGACTCTGAAGGTGATAATTTTTGGCTGAGGTGTTCGAGACAGGCAGATTCTGCATGTTTTATCATTTGAAGCTGAGAGATTGTTATTGTTCAACTCCTTAACACGCTGTGGGAAGCTTTAGGTGAAGTTTTGTCAGCCCGTGGTCTGTGGGGGGGTTCTGGTTCCGTTCGGCCCAGTTCACGCACAGACTCCGGTACAAAGCTTTGTTGACCGCCGAGTCAAACTGCCTGAAAAGCTGTTAACATCTGCAAGATTGCTGTGTGTGGTATTTTTGCATGTTAGAGCAGGTCGAAAAAGCATATTACTGTTAGAACGTTGTCGGCTGGGTTTCAGACCCGTTTCCTGCTCCATTAAAAAGTGGACCGGAACCGACCTTGAAGTGGCTCCGAGCGAGTCCGTGTTTGTTCTACAGCTGCAGTGCTCTGCTACTCAGCGTAGCTAAGTTGTGCCTGTTTTAATTGTGATTGCCACGTTTCAGAATTTTGGGAAGTTAATTTAAAGCGTTTGAGTTGTTTAAGAGTCTAGAGTTGCGTGCTAAGCTAACGCTACAGAGACGTGTCCTACACGTTGTTTATGAGCTGTGATTGGATGAACGAGAGCTGTGAGCTGTCAATCACTCGTGGCGAGCGCTGATTCGCTGTAGTGGGAACGCACGCCGTTGCGACCAACCCACTTTGTCGTCATTTCCGGTACTGCATTGGGCGAATGTAAGAAAACTACATTCACCATGAATGCTTGGAATGAACTACAAGCGCTGTGATTGATTGGTTGACGTCACGTATCTGTTTAGCGAGCTCCGCCTCGCTCAACGGAAGCTGGTGACGCGCTGCGTCGGCCCGCCTATTTGTGTCGTCATTTCCAGGTGCACTTTGGGTGACAAGCAGTTCACTCTCACAGGACAAACGGAGATTTCACTGAAAGTTTAAAAAAACTAATTTGAAGCCATCTAAACTGTCTAACAACATAAATTTGTCTCTGACAAGAACGTGGTTCGAGCGTTTATCACTGACACACTAGAAACTAACTCTGAAAAGGTTGTTTTTAGTTTAAATACTGAATAAAAAAATCAGTCTCCTCGTGATAACATTAAGACTCGAAGCTGCCCCCTGTTGGTTAAAAGACGTTGACAGATGAGTTTTCTCAAAAACATCATAAAAAAGTCAGCATTTTTATGGTGAATTACCAGCTCTAAAATTGTTCTGTACACAAACAATAACTCCTGTTTATTTTAAATAAGAATATTTAGAATAACAGAGGTACAGACAAACATTTTTGCTTATTTTAAATACAAAAGAATTTAAAATAACAAACAAAAGTACAGTTTTCACTCCAGATAACTGCAAAAATTTTTCTTTCTCTTCCTTTTCTCAGACACATCATCTTCCACAGTTATCCTGTGCACATTTAAACTTTCCTGTTTATTTCAAATAGTGAAAAGTTTAGAGTAACGAATACAGAGCATCTTTTATTTTTATTTTCACTGAAAATCCAGATAAAAGATGGCAGGCACAGAGGGTGAGACCCCTGACACCACGGATACGGGGCAACCCGTGCCAACTGAAGGCCACGACCCGACCAAAGCAGATTGGATCGAACGTGCCTTATTTTCACTCACAGGGTCCATCACAAACTATCATGAAGAGACACAGTTGATGGAGGAAGCAGATGTGGACAGAGCATTAAAAACTGTAACAGCTGGAACCACAACGGCTGAAAAGAAAGCAGACAGAGATAAACGTTTGGCTAAATTGAGCCTTCTGTTAAAGGCCAAGCTAGACTTTGAAACTGCTGTACGCCGGGCTGTCTCTACATCATGTTTAACAGCACAAATGGAGGTTGCCACTTTACAGCAGGAGGTAAAGAGTTTAACACAGTTGAGTATTGGCAGCGCTGAACAAACGCGTAGTCTCTACGAAGAATGCACAGTGTTAAAAAGGGATTTTGAGCAATCACAAGATGATTTGGAAAAATGTGTGGTGGAGAAGGATAAGTATTACCATCAGTACAAGTCGATTCAGGCGGATTGTGGGGAGGCACGGGACGCGCTGGACAAATGCACGGACACCCTGGAATCATTATCACTACGGTACACAAGGCTGCAAGATGATTATAGAAAATCACAAGAGCAGCACATGATGTTACAACGTGAGAATGAAGGGTTAAGGGTCCAACTGAACAGTTGTAGAATAGAGCGTGCATCAGCAATGAACAAACTCTTTGACGAAGAGAGAAAATGTTTGGATCTCATGAGTAAACACCTTGAGAATCCACCGCCTCCGCCGCCCCCTCCCATACCTGATGACCCACTCCCTCCTCCACCGCCCCCGCCCATGCCCGATGCACTACTCCCTCCGCCACCACCTCCACCTCAACAGACATTTGCTGGGACAACCCAATGGCAGGTACCTACGTACCCCATGTCTACAGGTGTACCTGGTGCGCAGATGGGTGGGTATATCACTATTAATGGCTCTCAATTCGCTGTCCCAATAGAACGACTCCATAAAATTTCCCAGTTCGTTCAACGTTTTGAGCCAGGGCAATATGGTTCGACTGAAACCGATACCTATCTGAAAGACATTGAGTTTAAACTGGCATGCTATCCGAACGCTACGGTTGACGATAAAATCAGTTTGATCAAACTCACCACAAACAGGAAAGTGCAGCACTTCATTGCGCGTCAACCAGTCGCAATTTTGAAGGATTACAAACTTTTCTGCGAAACTCTACTGCAAGAATATGCTCCTCGCATGGGAGACGTTGGCTACCAAGCCGCATTGAAAATCACTCAGGGGCAGAATGAACATCCAATCCCATATTATGTGTATATATATATATATATGTATATATATGTATATATATATATATATATATATATATATATATATATATATATATATATATATATATATATACAGGTAGTCCCCGATTTACGAGCGAGATCCGTTACAACGAGGCGCTCGTAAACCGGAAATCTCGTATTTCGGAACGGCCGCCATTTCTCTCGTAAATCCGGAATTTCGCTCGTAAATTGGAACGGTTTTCGCTAGCGCGACTAAAAACACTCTATTTTCATCCAAAAACTGCTTATGAGTGCATAAAAATGATCGGAAACGTGTGTTCATATGCTTAACTAACTAACTGTGGTGAAAAAACACATGAAAACTCAGTATTTTTTTCGTTTTTTCCAAAAATTCGCAGCTCGTAAGTCTGGAACCTCGCAGATCAGAGCGCTCGTAAATCGGGGACTACCTGTATATATATATATATATATATATATATATATATATATATATATATATATATATATATATATATATGTATATATGTATATATGTATATATATATGTATATATATATATATATATATGTATATATATATGT
>JBBPBX010007561.1:53390-64874 GCA_038048925.1 Garcialebias charrua | reverse complement strand
AAGAGTGATGACAACAATAACAATAGAAATTTCCTTAAACAATCAACAATAGACAAGCATAAAAGAGAAATACAGATTTTTTTTTTTTTTACAAATTAAAAACAAAATATTAAAGTAACAAAAACATTATAAAGTAGATGTAGAAAATCAGTAGCAGTAATCAGTAACAGGAACATGTCTGCATTGGGTTTTTGCCAGGATTCCAACAGATTCCACTGGACGAAAAGGCCTAATATGCTAATTCCTAATATGCTGCTTTGCCACTTTGCAAATGTCAATGCTAGAAACCTTTAGTTTATTTTAGTTATACTTTTTATACTCTTTTTTTTATACCACTATGCAAAAAAACTCAGGACAGTGTTAGTTTGACTATTTTATGCTTATGTCTATTATTATATGTTTCAGTGTTTCAATGTTTAGATGTTTATTTATTTTTTTGTCCTGTTTATCTCCTGTCCACGCTCCAGCTCAGTAGGTGGCGGTAATGCACCTTAAGTTGTTTGCCAACCGCCATTAAACTCCACCTAGAAGAAGAAGAAGAACTCGGTGCTAACGTTTATGCTAGCTGTTTGTGCTGGGGTTACTTGGATAAATCCGCAGAGAACCCCGCTGTTTCAAGCCAAATTAACGCGGCCGGAGGATTCTATTGTGTGTTTTGTGTCGACCACTCGACGGTGAGTCGTTAATTTTATGTATTTTGGGTTCATTTCGCCAATTTTACTCTTCAAAATGGCGGCCGCCATTTTGAAGAGGGCAACTGGTGAAATAATGTTTTTAATCCAGCAGATTTGACCATTTGAACCGGTTAAGCTCAGAAAAACCTTGTGCTATAAAGTCACTGACCAACAACCTTGCGACCACAGCTCCGATAAGCTACCTCGACAATAGAGGTGCGGAATACGGCCCACTCGGACTCAATGTCCCCCGCCTCCCTCAGAACGTGTTCAAAGCTCTCCCGGAGGTGGGAGTTAAAGCTCCGTCTTACGGGAGACTCTGCCAGACGTTCCCAGCAGACCCTCACAATATGTTTGGGTCTGCCAGGTCTGACCGGCATCCTCCCCCACCATCGGAGCCAACTCACCACCAGGTAGTGGTCAGTTGACAGCTCCGCCCCTCTCTTCACCCGAGTGTCCAAGACATGCGGCCGCAGATCAGATGAGACGACAACAAAGTCGATCATCGAACTGCGACCTAGGGTGTCCTGGTGCCAAGAGCACATATGGACACCCTTATGCTTAAACATGGTGTTCGTTATGGACAATCCATGACGAGCACAGAAGTCCAATAACAGAACACCACTCTGGTTCAGATCAGGGGGGCCGTTCCTCCCAACCACACCCCTCCAGGTCTCACTGTCATTGCCCACGTGAGCGTTGAAGTCCCCCAGTAGAACAAGGGAGTCCCCAGGAGGCGCACTCTCCAATACCCCCTCCAAGGACTCCAAAAAGGGTGGGTAATCTGCGCTGCCGTTTGGCGCATAGGCACAAACAACAGTCAGAGCCCGTCCCCCCACACGTAGGCGAAGGGAGGCTACCCTCTCGTTCACCGGGGTGAACCCCAACGTACAGGCACCAAGATGGGGGGCAACAAGTATGCCCACTCCTGCTCGGCGCCTCTCACCAGGGGCAACTCCAGAGTGGAAGAGTGTCCAACCCCTCTCAAGGAAACTGGTTCCAGAGCCAGAGCCATGCGTTGAGGTGAGTCCGACTATTTCTAGCCGGAACCTCTCAACCTCACACACTAGCTCAGGCTCCTTCCCCACCAGAGAGGTGACATTCCATGTCCCAATGGCCAGCTTCTGTAGCTGAGGATCAGACCGCCAGGGTCCCCGCCCTCGGCCACCACCCATCCCACATTGCACCCGACCCCTTTGGCCCCTCCCACAGGTGGTGAGCCCATGGGAAGGGGGACCCACGTCTCCTCTTCGGGCTGTGCCCGGCCGGGCTCCATGGGTAAAAGCCCGGCCACCAGGCGCTCGCCAACGTGCCCCACCTCCGGGCCTGGCTCCAGAGTGGGGCCCCGGTGACCCGCGTCCGGGCGAGGGAACATTGTTTCCATTAATTGAACTCATCATAAGGGGTCTTTGGGCTGCACTTTGTCTGGTCCCTCACCTAGGACCTGTCTGCCTTGGGTGACCCTACTAGGGGCATGAAGCCCCTGACAGCATAGCTCCTAGGATCATTGGGACACTCAAACCCCTCCACCACGGTAAGGTGGCTGCCTCTGTTTTACACAATGTGGTGGGTTGCCAGTTGGGCTTGTTTTGATGGAGCTGGTTGCTTGTTTCTATTGCGAGACCTGGCAACACTGTTAAGAAGTCTTTTGGATGAAAGACGAAACGTTTCTACAATTTTTGTTTTGTTTTTTGAATGTACAGAGAACCAGACTTAACTTTTTTTAGATTGATTAAATGTTAGTCTGATTGTAACTGTAAATTGTCTCTAGGTGTGCGTGAGAGAGTGAATGGTTGTTTGTCTCTTTTGTCTCTATGTGTCCCTGTGATGGACTGGAGACCTGTCCAGGTGTCCCCCATCTCTCACACAGTGACTGCTGGATATGGGCACCAGTAACCCCCGCTGCCCGAAAAGGAAGAAGTGGTAAAGATGATGGGTGGATTAGAAGTTTTGGGAGGGACAAGAGAAAGTTTACAGACGTACGGATGGAGACATTAACATTACTGACACAAACATCTCCATCATTTCTCCTCATGAGTTGATCTTAGATGAACACTCTGACATGAAAGGTGGTGGGAACATTAAGTCTTTAAAGTAACCTTTGGTCCTAAAATGTTCTTCCTGGTTTAGTTAGTGTACATCAGTAGAGCTCACCTCTCTCTCAGACGTGAGAGCTCAGCCTTCAGGTGGACTTCACATGTTTGAGCCCTCTGAAGCCTGGCTGCAGTCCTCTCCAGCTCCTCCCTGAGGGTTCCCACCGTGGCACAGCCCTGAGCTGCCAGGCAGTCCTCCAGAGAGCTGCACTCAAAAACAGTGCACAACTGCATCACTACAGCATCCTGTTAGAGAGCGCCCCCTGGTGGCGACATCGTGTAAACACCCACCGGATGACCTGCTCTTTAGCTTGCAGCACTTGTTTGAGTCCAGCAGCTTCAGTACAAAGTCTTTGGTGCTCCTGACTGTTTGTGTGCAGAAATGCATCCTGGGAGTCCAGCGTGGCGTAGAGCTCCGTCTGTCCTGACAGCGGCTGTGGAACAGCAGATTTACAGCTAATTAGATCAGAGGTGAGCACATCACACTGCAGATGTTGAAGTGATCAGGTATTTCACGTAAAGTACTTTTACACATCTCATCTTTTTATTTTTCTCCAGTATGTTTGAGTTTTTGTGAGGTTTTCTGATGTTCATCAAACTGCTGTCAATTGAAGCTGTACAAAAACCTGCAACAAAATCCACTGCTTCGTTATTTCTTAAACAAAATCAAAGTTAACATGTGAAACACACCCGTTTTCTTCAGAGGAGCAAACTGAGAAAACTCGTGCATATGAAGGTCGGCACGTTTAGATCCTTCAGAAGCAGAAAGACGTGGTTATTCACAAACAGATCTTTGTGTTGGCCTGGTTTTTAAATAATGACACAGAGAAATCTGTTTCAACGCTTGAGGTTAAACACCATCAAAAGTTAAAACTGAATGGGAATTGTGTAAATAAACAGTAAATTTATTTGCTCAGTCAAGGACACAGTCATGACTACATTTTTAAATGCTTCTAGAATTTGACAATCTGAGGAAACGTCCTGATACATGCTCAATAATCCAGGTAGAAAAACCTAACAAAGTTAACATTTTTAATGTTTTTATTTTTTATTTTTTTATCCATCCAGAGCACCTGACTCAACTTTGTTCAACATCCAACGGACAAAAATGAGGAAAGAACAACTGACGGTAGTGGCATCAACAAAACACTGACCCAAACCAAGACAGTGCAACACTAAATATATTAGAGAAACGTTGTCAGGGATGAGGCCGACTCATCACAAGACGCTGTCACACACAGCACACACTGGTGTGGTCGTCCTGGTACAGAAAATACAAGCAGAGTTATCTCTCTGCAAATGCCATCAGCTAGAAGAGAGAGACTCTTTTCTATTTAGTTTTCATTTAACATCAACATTTGCAGGAAGAGGTAATAAATGGGAGGCTTTCTCAGTTTGTCTCTTTGAATTACTCAAACATATAAATATGAAAAAGTCCAGATAAACTGGTCAGTCTCAGACTAACTTTCTTCTCAATATTTGTTTTCCCACCATATAGCCTTAAAGTAAGATCATAATATAATGAACGACATGCAGACATGTTACCTAACTGTATGGATTAATTAAATTAGAGGATATTGTCTGTATTTATATGAACTATCTGTACCTGGTCATTCATCTTTTAGAGGGTGTTCACTTCAGTCTCACCCTTAAAATATTTCATGGAGCTGGTCCTGTTTTTAGAGGGCGTATATCAAAATATATTTGAGCCATCTTTGGTGCTTCTATCATAACGTGAATGATTTGTCCATATTTTGGAGCTTGGAGTTTGCACTAGGTGGACTTCCTTTTTACCAGGACTGTACCTGTGTGAGTACCTCAAGACAAAATGTATCTGAGTCCAACACACAAGTTGTGCAAACGTAATTTAGAAAACTACAAAGTCTTTCAAGAATTAATTTAAAAGATGTGTCATTAATGAGCACATGTATTAAGACAAGCTTTTAGCTTGTGCTGTTAATTAGACATTGTTTTTGTAACAACAGGATGCTCTCACATGTTGCTGGTACGGTCCGCTCAGCGTCTCAAACGGCTGCAGATGTTCCAGCTGCAGCTGCTCCTTTGTTATTAACGAGGGACATGAAATGCCCGAGTAGTACTCAGACAGCACGTCTCTCCCCGTTCTGTGCTGATCCAAAACTACTTTCAAAAATAATTTCCCCAGGGGGTGATACATGGACCTCGGTCGGTTTGTCTGGTGCCAACGCTCCATTAAAGCAGAGGACCAGTAGACTGGACCATTCCAGGGATCGGATTGGAGTTAGGAGATCTGCTCATTTACATAACTCGTAGCCTCACAACAGAACTCCAGATTTGGAGGAGGAAAATATATTTTCCACTCCAAACCCGTCTAATAAAGTTGACAGGCTACATCGGCCTTCAATTAACCCTGAGCAGGGTAACTTGGGAGCACATCAACAAGTAGGCCTTCCTAATCTGGTTGACCCCCAGGGGTTAGCAGCTTCTGTGTCACCAGAAGGTGCAATACAACCACTTAGGCCAGGAACAACCAAAAGCCTCAGCTTGTTGGCTGAAAAGAACAGGTTGATGGCGTCAGGCTTGCCAGAAAATGTGGTATTGACCATACAGAATGCCCGTGCTGGTTCAACACAATCTTTATATGCACAAAAGTGGCGCATCTTTGAAGCCTGGTGCTCAGAAAGAAATATTATTTCTTATGCATGCGACTTGGCTCAACTCCTGACCTTCCTTCAGGATTTACTGGAAAAAGGTTGTTCTTATTCAACGATTAAAGTTTTCCTATCAGCGATCTCAGCCTGCCATGAAGGCTGGGGACACAAGACACCCGGAGCACATCCAATCATAATAAGGTTTATGAGGGGTGTCCTTCGGACCAAACCACCCAGCAGGACCCTGACCCCTGGTTGGGATCTTGGCCTGGTCCTGGGGGCTCTCTGTGACCCTCCATTCGAGCCACTGAGCGAGGTTAAGATAGATTTACTATCTTACAAAACTGCTCTACTCCTGGCACTTTGCTCAGCGAAACGCGTGGGTGAACTCCACGCATTATCTGTACATCCAATGTGTACCAGATTCGCCCCTGATGGGTCAAAGGTCACCTTAGGGCCTAATCTCGCATAGGGCAAGACTCGAGGAACGAGGAACTGGACGCAAGAGAATCAAGACTGGACAAATATCGACGGGCGGACTGCAGGTACACAAAGAAAAGGTAAGTATCTCACTCATTAACCACTATACTGGCCAGAAGCATAAATACCATAAATGGAATCAATGCTCCAGCCAAGAGTCGGACTTGACTGCAACCTTAAGTAGTGGTGGAGCTCATCAGGTGAATGACCGTCAGCTGGAGATAATTGGCGGTCATCTTGGAGCTGCAGCAAGTGCTACTCTTACATAAATAAAACAGCTACAATATAAAGAGATTAAAAATACTAAAAACAGGAAGATGTCTGCATTGGTTCTTTGCCATGAAATTAGCAGTTGTTTGAAGCCACTTAGGGAGGTCAAGGTTGAGAGCTTCAGATATTTTGCAAGATATTCCAGGAAACAGGAGCGAAGAAGGATAAGGCCCTTTTGCCAAGTTCAGTCCACACTGAGGGAACACCACAGGTAATAAACATGGCGTCAAACATGGCGTCTGGTTGTTTAGCTAGCTTTTGTGACCCTTGCCGGGCAGCCTCGTGGCTGCACCGGCGTCATTTATTTTTAGCAGCGGACGGGTTTCATTACCCGGTTCAGAGTTAAAAATAACGAGTTCACCAAACATGAAGCATTGTTTAGCTAGCTTTTTTTGTGACCCCTGCCGGGCAGCCTCGTGGCTGCACGGCGTCATTTAATTTTAGCAGCGGACGGGTTTCATTACCCGGTTCAGAGTTAAAATTAACGAGTTCACCAAACATGAAACATTTATTAATTGTTACCTTGTTTGAGCTATCTTTACTCGAGGTTAGCTTTTCTGTGGTGGGAAGCATGTGTAGTCGTGCGGCTGAGGGGTTATACGGCCCGACAGACAAGCCCGAAACATGAGAGAAAACGTTATTCAAAACATTTCGCTCTTTATTGATATTACACACACTTCCCGCAACGAGACATTTCTGCTGAGGCGGTCGGCTGTAGGGGTTCTGCTTCTGGCCGCCTCTGCCCTAGCCGCCACGGGCCTGGTAGCCGCGGCCTCGTGGAGCGTGTTGCTCACCGTCCCACGGTCGCTGCTGCTTCTGTTTGAAAGCCGGCTGCTGTGGCTGTCGCGAGCCCGCTGCAGCCGATGGCTGTTTCTGGTCCCGGCGGTCTTCTCCCCCGTCTGGTTGTCGAGATGGCGGGCGAGTGGACATGAAGCTACTCACCGTCTCGGCGACTTCGTCTCTCTTTTTGCACTTGTCCACAAGTTCTTCAGGTTGAGCCCAAAAAGTTCTTCAGACGACACGGGTCCGAGTTCTTTTTGTAGCCTGTCGGGCATGGATGGTGCGTGTTAAGCCACGTGGTTCTGTGCACCATCTGCGTTGCGACCGCCACGCGCGACCAACACACCGTGGACGCGGCGCTGAGGTTCAGGATGACGTCTGCCGCCTTCCCCATCACGCTCGCCGTTTCTTCGGGCAGGCTCGGGTCCTCCGCTAGCTTGGAGATCTGGTAGGCGAGGAGAGCTGTGTTGTTGCTAGCTGCACCTGCCTGGGCTGCTAGCTGGTGTGCGCGGTCGGTTATTTGAAGCACCGTCTGGTCGTGGCGCCCGGCGGGAATGGGCCTGTGGTCCACCCTGGCGGTTTTTGCCCCGAACACTTCGGAGAGGCTCTGTTCCAAAGGGAGCACCCTTGGGTCGGCCTTGTCCGTGAAGCCCTCGACCCTCGTGAGTCCCGTGTAGGAGGTCGCTGGGGCCTCGAGCTTGGCGGGCTCCGCCGCCGCTTTGTCCCAGAGCTCCGTCACCGCCGGGAAGCGAGGCCAGACTGGGTCTGGGCGTCGCTGCGACGTGGTGCCCTACCTCAAGCCCGCCAGGATGTTTTTCCTGGGCGGTGAAGGGGTAGGCACCGACAGTCCCTTCAGCACGGCCGCCCCGTGGATGATGGCGGGCAGGTCGTGCATTAGGGAGCTCATTGCTGAGAGAGAGGGGTCCTTTGTGACCGCCTCGAGGTCGACCGGTTTGTCCAGTAGCGTACGGTCCCGGAGAGTCCATTTGTCTTCACCGATGGGGTTGAACAGTTCTGCCCGTCTTTCCCTCTCGCACAGTGGTAGCTTGGCGCAGAGGGGGGCAGTCGCTGTCCGGGGCCGCGCGTTCGGCTCCCAGGCACCTTTCGCAGGTGTCGTGGCCGTCGAAGCTGAGAATCAATCCAGCGGAGCAACCTGGACCGGTCTTTGCCATCTTGATGGAAAAAATAATGATAATTTTCAAAAAATTTACTAAGGTTCTCATTCGGGCTGAATGAAGAAGAGATAGATTCACCCCGGTCGAGGGATTTTATCGACCCGAGGGGTGGGCCCATCCGGTAGGTGGGCGTGGACTAAAAGGTTTTCAGTAGGCGCTGACGCGCGGGGGGAGACTTCCAATAGGCGGAGCCAAAGGGCGGAGCTAACTACGACACTAGAACGAAGTATTTATACTTCGTTACTTGACACCTCTGCGCGTGGACGACACTGCTAAGCTAACACCGCGGACACGACGAACAGAGGATGGATTCCCTGTTTTCGATCAACCCACCTGAAAACTTAGATTTCAGCGATTATTCGTCATGGCCCAACTGGATTCGCCGCTTCGAAAGGTTTCGGATGGCAGCTGGATTGGACGGTAAAGACGAAAGCTATTGAAATATATTTCTATCAGTATTACATTACACCCATTATGTTCCATTATTTGTATTCACTTAATTCTGCCTTATAATGTGAAATGTGACACAAGGCAGAACGTTTTTCTCTCGGGCTTTGTTTTCACTAGGGAACAGTTACACGCCTGCACATACAACAGACATAACATTTGATGTTTACATTGAAGCTGATAGTTTGTTGACAGAAAGGAGGGTCACGTGGTAGTGTAGGTGGTTCCAGGGCGGTCCTGAAGCAGTCCAAGGAGGTTCCAGGGTCCAAGGAGGCGGTGACGACATCCAGGGTTTTATAACCGTGGCCCTGCCTTTGAAGATGTGTGTGTTGGACTGTGCTTGGAGTCAGGTCTGTTGTTGCTGTAAGGTTTATTCTTATTATGTACAATAAACATGTAAAATTTGCACATTCGTTTCAGAGCTTCCTTCAACCTTTTGAATTCGCAACACTATTAAGTGAACTCGTTAGTTTACACGATGGGCGATAAAGCGGATGACATTTTAGGAACACTGGGATTGAGTCAGGATGAGCTTAAGAAATACAAGTGTGTAAAAGAAGCTTTTGACAGACACTTTATTGGCAAATACAACGTTATATATGAGCGGGCACGTTTTAACAAAAGAAGCCAAGATGCTGGTGAATCAGCTGAATCCTTCATAGGCGCAGTCTATAAGTTAGCAGAAAACTGCCAGTATGGACCACTGCAAGACGAAATGATAAGAGACAGGTTGGTGGCGGGCATACAGCACCAGGGCCTGTCAGAGAAACTGCAGATGGACAGTGGACTAACGTTAGAAAAGGCGGTGCAACAAATAAGACAGCATGAAGAGATTAAGAAACAACAACCAATCGTGAGAGAGACGACAGGAATGACACAGCATGCTAACGTGGACTTATTAAATTTCAAGAAAAGAACTTTCAGCGACAACCGAGCACATAAACCACACGAAACAAACAGACAGAGTGAAATCCAAAAAGGATACAAGTACTGTGGACGCTGTGGTAAATCACCTGCACACAACAAAGTGAACTGTGCAGCACGAGACGCAGAGTGCAGGAAATGCCGAAAGAAGGGACATTTTGCAGCTGTGTGCAGATCAGCCAGAGTGGGAGCAGTCCAGAAGGATGAGGACGTCGCACTGGAGGACGACAAACTGTTTTTGGGAGCAGTATCAGCAGGAGAACGCCCCAACAACTGGAAAAAAACGCTGGAAATCAACGGAAAAAACATCACATTCAAACTGGACACGGGAGCAGATGTGACTGTGATACCAACAGCCACCTACTCGAAAGACACACATGGCCCACTTACCGAAGCAGACAAGCCCTTGTGTGGTCCAAGTGGTGAAGCCCTGCAAGTGAAAGGTCAGTTCAACGCTCTCATGAAATACAAAGACAAAACTACAACACAGCCAGTGTATGTCATACAGAGACTGTCGACTCCATTACTAGGCTTCCCAGCTATTTCAGCTTTAGGGTTGCTGCACCCCATAGACAGTGTTAAAGAGCTGGAGGCTGACATGAAAAAACTAAAAGATGAAACGCAAGAATATGTTGATAACGACGACGTCTTCATCATCGAAGCATCCGAGCCGGAGTCACAGCCTGAGGAGTCCTGCAGTGAGACCAGGAACTAGAAGGTTAAAGATGTGGAGGAGAGTCCGACAGAAACAGCACAGAAGAGCAACAAGGAGCTGAAGACTGAAGCTTCTCCAGCAGAGGGCGCCGAGGAACAATCCTCTCTGCTTCCGACCAAAACGAAGAGACGTCGGAAGAGGAAGCTCAGCCTGAAACAGAGACTGAAGCTTCAGATGAAAAGAGTGATGACGAGGTTGGGGACTACAAGCATCAACCCATCTGCAGGAAGAGAAAAACTGAAGCAAAAAGGTACCAAGAAGGAACCCAAAGACGACCCGGTACCAGAAGACCAAACACCACAGATGGTAAAAACTGAGCCGGAAGGAAGTTCAGAAGAAAACCATCCTCCAAAGAAACGGAAGAAGAAGAAAAAAGAGAAGAAGAAAGAGAAGAAGAAGAAAAAGAAGAAGAGAAAAGAAAAGACTGAAGGTTCAGGTCCAGTTCCTGAAGACCTGCCTCCATCAAAGAAAATAAAGCAGGTCAGGACGGGTTGTTCGTATCCCGCAGAGACTGGACTTGTAAACAGCATTTATAGAGAAGTGAGCTGTGGCCCACAGGGCAGAATAATCCCTGCACAGCTCTGGGGACCCAGGTAGTCGACCCTGACCCCTAGATAGGTCAAAGTTATAGTTGTTTGTAATATTAATGATAAAGTGCTAGTATAATCTGTTCACTTGGTAAAAGCATTTAAAAGGGTGTTGGTATGTCTGTTCAGCATGTTTATAATTCAACAAGGACAATTTAAGTTTAAAAGCATTAGTATGGAAGCTAAGCTAAAAAGGGGAGATGTTGTGTGAGCAGACACTAGGAACCAATGTGTTGGTACTGGGGCACTAGGGGACACATTAGGTGATGCACCGTTGGCTGTAGAGTGACGCTCGTGAGTTGTACATGTGTTCGTGTTCAAGAGTTAATAAAGCCTGACTAAGTATCTCCAAGTGCTGCCCGTCTGGATGGTGTCCACACTGAGGAGCAGACATAACATTACAGTGGTCAACGCCGAGGGCGCCACTGTCCCTCCCGCTCTCACAGTTTTTGGACCTTGAAAACATGGAACAGGTGGGACTGCTTCAGATCCCTCACATTGATGAGACTCTAGCAGCGCACCTGCGCCATAGACGTCGGCAAGTAAGCCCACACTTCCCAGCTAGCAATGTCGTTTTTCAGCGACCCAGCTGGAGAAGGTTTATTGTGCACAATGCCTCGCTGCGCGTGCACTCAACACAGTGGCCATGCTTCAGGCGTACCAAGCAGAGAAGCTGCAGGAGCTACAAGAAGCCACGACAGCCAAAAAA